>VYZP01040778.1:21462-44926 GCA_013400635.1 Hypocryptadius cinnamomeus
GTTAATAAACCCAAGGAAACTATTTTTATGGCTGTGGAAAAAAAGGAAAAAAGGTATTTCTTCTTCAGTACTTGTCTCTGTCAGTTATAGCTGTGGAAAATAAAAACTGAAATAAGAAATGTGGAAAGCAAGGGAGAGGAGGGAAGGAAAGCCACACAGGGCTGTGCAACACTAACCCACCTGGAACAGTCAGCTTCCCCATTTGGCTTTAACACTTAATTTCTTTTCTGACATATCTACCCTTGAAACCCAAGCATTCCAAAGACAGCCCACATAAGGACATAAGCACTCAGAATCAAAAATTAGGCAGAATTGGGTCCAAAACACAATCTTCAAATATTTACCTAATCCAATGACTGCCTGGGTTTTTGCCAGTAATTTTTCCTACGGCTCTAAGCTTTCGTGTCTCTTACAGCCCAGCCTCTGCCTCAGCCACTGCAGCGCAGAGGGTATGCACACTCAGAGTTCCCCTTAGCTTTGTTTCAAGCTCCCATTACAATCTGACAACATTGCCATCAATGTGCCATTGTGTCACAGCCTGCTGACCCCTTACCCAGGCAGCATCAAATGCACTGATCCTGCAGGCACTACTGTTAGAAACACTTTCAATTGTCAGAGTCCTTAACTGCTGTAGTTCCAAGTCTTTGTACTCTTAGACTGTCCTGTCTCCCAGGAAGGCCAGACTCCATATCCTTCCTCTTCAGTTCTTTTGCTACCACACCTGCAACTCAAGGGTGGAGAAAAGTTCATTGATAAGATCCCTACATTGTCTGGAAGATTTCTCATGGAAGCCCTTGTCACACCATGATATCACTCAAGCACACACACATACCTGGAGGAGGCTCCAGTAGGAAACACTGCATGGCTCTCAAGAGTTACAGAGGAACTTAAAAATACCCTAAAGGTGTAAAAAAAAAAAATCTTAAGTGTTACTGGCACATCTTTATTCAGAAAATAAACTGTAAAACCTTGTCAAGGTTGTGACAATGAAAGATTGGATCTGCATGGCACACAAAGCATGAAATAGCACCAGGCATTCATTTCTTCTGGGTGACTGGACTAAGTCTTCATCCTGATGCTTATTTTGAGGTGGGGTGTGCTGATGGGAGTGACAGCAGTATAAGGCAAAGACACCACAAGCAGACATGAGAAGGTTTCACTTCTAAGCGAGGATAGCAATGATTTTGGTTCTGACACACAAAAGAGTCATCCCTGAAATAACAGTTGGTGAAAGAGCTGATCTGTGCATCAAGATCAAGAGAGATTGAAAGAAGATGTGGCTCTTGAGATCTCAGGTAAAGGTAAAAATAGGAACATAAGCTAACAAGTAAACCATAAAGCTCCTATCTGAAATATTTAATGTGTGCATCGCCTATCTTTAAACAGCACAAACACTGCACATTAAATGTTGTTCCACAGACCCCAGCATCTGACAAAATAAACAGCTGCCTGGGACTTCTCATTCTGCATTTCTGCTTTCTGCTGGAAAACAATGATATTGACTACACATGAGTCTTGTAAACATTTGCCTGTGGTGTTATTTCTTTGTGTATTTACACAGCCATGTAAATTTTATGTTTTACTTTAGACAGAGAAAACCAGCAGTGACTGTTACGTTTAATGCATTCATTCTGAAGTTGTTGCTTCACCTACTGCCAAAATGCTTATTTTGTTAAGACCATTAAAATATATTAAGAAAACATACTTGCTTCATGTAACCTTCACACTGCTGTTACATGTTTCAGTGGCCAAGAAAGTGATCTATTCCAAGGTTTTTGATCAGTGAGGTTACTCTGCATCAATAGATTTACTTGGCAAGGCCAAGAAAACAGAGTTCAGAAGGCATGGGGATCCCACGTGAAAGTTTGCCAGCCTGGGAAGAAAGAAGCCAAGGCAATGCCAAGTCACAAATGCTGAATTTGTTGAAAAGCTGGATCATGTTAGCAGGAGATGCAACACATGGGTGAGGAGAACAGTGCAGAGGCTGTTGAGAGCAATGTGTGAAGCTTTAGACAACTAGGCAGCAAGCTGGCATCTTTACTTTAAGCTAGATGCAAACTTTAGAGGGACTCATGCTACTGGAGAAAAAAAAAAGCAAGTCACAAAAAATAATAAAGAAATTAAATAGAGGTCTTGCTTTGATCGCTGCTCCTTGCTAAAGGAATGTAAGAACTAAAGTTACTACAAATATTTACAAAAATGAACAGCCAAGGATTGTAGAAGAGGTATTAAAATACTCACTGTTTCAAAAATAGTTCCCATATGGATCTGATCAAGCTGATACGCCTAGGAAGAACAGGTAATCCATGCAGTTAGAGAAGAGTTTGAGGGCACTGGGAAGGCAAGAACCAGCTAATAAACACAGGCTAGGGTTAAGAGAACCCAACCATCCTACTCATTGGGACTCAAAAATTATTTCTCTGTCATAAAAGCTAAAACTGAAGAAGTTTTTTCCCTCAGGAAATCGTTGCAAATAGAATATCCGTCTGGGATGATTAAAAGAGAGAAAAAAGCTTTCGTGTGAGATCAGTTTAGCTTTTCTAAGGAAAGCAATTATTAACTGCAATTGACCTTAAAGCAAGGGTTACTTTTTCCAAAAGGGACCTCACAAACATTTTTTTGGCCTACAAAATGCACAGATACTATCTCCAACTTCAAGTTTCCAATCTGCCAACCACATATGATTTAGGGTGGTGTTGCTACTTTTCTGAACAGAACAGTCAGAAGAGCAATGTTCAGAAGTATAATTTCAATCTGATTCCGAAAAGAATACTGCATAACCCCAGGTAGACTAAGTTTGCCAGAGCTTGTGGAGGCCTCCTGCAGAAATGAAGTCCAAACAAATAGCAGTGTTTTCAGCTTCTACTGGAAGAAAAAAGGATAGGTAGGACTCTCAGTGTTAGCTAATAAGGTTTTTTTTAATGATAGAAATTTACAGGATTTATGGAATTTATACTTCTCCACTGCTCTGCTTTGCCTGTGCTTAACCTCCTATCTGTAAAGAAGTACCTTCTGTTTCTTCCTGAAATGCTTAGAAAAGGCAATGAGGTCTTTTAAGACAGGCAAAGCTAAAAACAGCAATAAAAAAAAAATAATAAAGAAAGCTAGAGATTCCTTATGCTGTCTCCAGAGGAAAAGGAAGCTGAAAAGTTGCTGTGTGTGACAAAAGTGCAGGTTAAGTCAGGCAAAATGTTCCAGCAGTAATATGGACAGAGGCAGACCTAGTAGTGGAACAGATATGTAAATCCATTTCCCAGACTAGGATTTTCTCCTCCTTCCGCAAACAGCAATAGATGGGCATTGAAAAGCTTATGCTGTGCCCATTTGCATAGGGAGTAGGGCAAGTAACAGAGGAATGAGGCCTGAACAAGATCCCTAGCAAGCAGGCAGGAACTGGAACTGTTAGATGCATTATTTAAATGTTGATACCTTACTAATAGCCTTAATCCTTAGTCTAGGGGAACAGTGGTAACAGTGATAACACAGTCAAACAGCCAAGCCTGGATGTAGAGCCACAGCTCAAGCACGTCTGCGGGTTATTGCCTTTGCTGAAAAAAAACTCATGAAAACAAAGCATGCATGTGTAAAGGAAGTATACAAAACATGTTCAAAGGGAACAGCTAGTGCCACATATTTCTCTGTACTTGAAGTGTCACCTGGGTCTCACAAGTGCCTTTGGAAAATAACCAGCAAGTTAGGGCAAAAGCTAATGGCTCCTTAAATCCGTGCTGTGAGACACTGGCATCTAGTCATTTCTATCCTTCTCCTTTCTGATGGCTGAAGGAGAACCACATCTTTCCCAGATACCAAACCTTGCTCATCTCCTAAACAAACATAAAGCTCCCAGAAGGTGAACACAAGCCCTACAGCCCCATGAGACACCCTGCTCCTCCCGACTCCCTCCATTACCCTGGGCTCTTCCTCAACAGAACCCTTTAACCATGTTGTAGTTCTGCCTGCCCTGGTATCTCTCTCTCGGTATAGTGAAGACAACCTGTCCTGAGGGTCTGATGTTCAGTTGATTTTTTTTCCTTTTTAAAACTTAATTCCCTGATCTACCACATTTCCCAGACTCCAGGCAAATCACTTCTCTCACATCACAGCAAGAGAGTGTTATTGCTCACTATCACACTCAGATCCTGGGAGAATGCAAAGAATAAAGAATGCAAGCTAATCCATAGAGGAAAAAAAAAGGGCCATAGACAGATGTTTTGTAAATGTAACTTAGACTCCTGTTTGCCACTTTTGTTTGCTAAGATAATGAATTCCAAGCATTTCTGTCTGCCTTAAAACACCACACAGAGTTAAAATATGCTCACCGGGAAGATGGACTAAACTTCCACCAAAATAATAGCACTACTATGAAATACAGATTTTGAGGTAACCCCTTGACCCTGGAAGAAGAATTTGAACTGTTGTCTTCAAAGGCCAGAAGAACATTCACCAGTCTTTGGTCAGCAGCTGAACTGGAAAAGATAAGCCTGAGCTTTTATTGTAATATACTTGGTTTCTTGAATCCATGCTGATATAGTCTCTACAGAAATACCGATCAGGGTAGGTTAGTCTTATTGTGCAGAAAGCAATATCTCTAAACAAAAGTATGAAGTAAGCAACCCATTGGGGTCAGGAGAGAGGAAAGCAATGAAATAAATTACAGATAAAAGAAAATTATTACAAGATGCTTAGCTAGACTTCCAGAACACCAGCTGGGGAAGAAAAAATGGCAAAAGAACAAAACTTCTGCACATTTAGCCAGGGATAGAAAAAATAAACACATTAAATAATCACTGTATTTTTTATATATTATGCTGATCCCTTGCAGATAACTTGCAAAATTAAGGCCTGAATTTGGTGCCAAAAAGTCCATAGACATTTTGACACAGAAGCTAGAAGAAACAGGATCCAGCCCATGGATAATATAAGAAAAAGAGAACCAAGCCAAAGATTATTTTTCTCTTTATTGCCAGATATTTTAAAGGGGAACTAGAGATTAACTGTGTTCACCACTACAGAAAACATTTACTTTCAGAAGGCAATTGTCCAATACCCTCTTAAAAAATTAGAATGTCTTAAAAAATATCTCAAGTTACTGCTGAAGAAAATCAGCAGTTTTGCTGTTTGAAACCGAAAATCACCAGTCTTTTCTGAAGATTTAATCGAAAAGGCAGATGTATAAAATTAAAACCTAGTTATTTCCCTCTACATGGTGGCAAGTTTTGATCAAAATTTTTATTTCTTATATGTTCAGCATCTGGTCTAAAATGCAATTACATGAAGATTTGATAATTTGAGCCTACGAATATAAAAAGAAAGCTTTAGACTTTGTGGCTTTAAATGCATTTTCCTGAAGTCCAAAACCAAAAGCACATATCTGACAACCTCAGATTGCAGTAAAGTTCAGTCCTTACATCTATCCAAACCACAGAATCCTTGGTTCTTGTTAATCTTTAGTTCTATTAGCCTGTCATTTTTTATATGAACAAAAAAGAAAAACCAACCACAACAACAACAACAACAAAGGAAAAACACCACCACCAATAACAAAATCAGCCCATGTTTTAGAGTTTTTTATAACAAAATCACTGTTGTTGAAGCCTAAATAAGTACTTGAAGAGAACACCTGAAGTAAATACCTGTCATTTATAGAAAAGATACATGAAAACACGTAAATCCTATTAACCATAAAATATGCTTGGAAACCTGCTAGGTTTTTGAGGGTGTTTCACTATTACAACACTATAACTCTCCCTGTATACATTTTAATTAGTATCCTGTTACCTATAAAACATGATGTTCAGTCTACATCTATCTATTTTATTAGGCTGTGCATGAGTTCTGACGTGATATTCCCAGAATCTCCATCACTTCTGAGGTATTCTCTTACTTAACTGTGTTTATCATTACAAAATAAACCTGAAGCTAACATGAAACATGGCAGTACAACTGCACTGCCAATTCAGCCAGATGTAGCTTTCAAGGGGAAAAAATCCCAGGACTTGATTTAAAACCACTTGGCTGGCTTTGTTTTGATGCTCACCACTGTGGCCTGGATGGGTGAGTCTAATGGTGTGATTTCACTGTGAGTGAGCCCTGTGGGAGCCCCTAGCTCCAGTTATCCCTAGTGGTCACTGCATTGCACCTGCAGTGCTGCTGAATTACAGCCTTGGACAGGAGGCTGCCTGGAGCTGCAGAGCCTTTATTTCCATTGCAGTGATGTGCTGGAGTGTTCTGCGCAACAGTAAGATAGTACCACCTTTTAAAGGCTTTTATGCAGTAGTGGGTACATATTTAACTTTTAAAAGGTTCTGAAGTGTTTTGAGGTTATAACTTCTCCTTTAGGAAGGAAATCTGCCAGAGTGCTGCAGCTGAAGTTACCCATTGCTTTTGAGATGCCCAGGTCACTGCACCTGCTGCCCCTCCCATGTGATCTGTGCTATCCAGAGGAAATCCCCTTGTGGCTCCCTATACAGGCATTTGTGCAAACACACTGGTTCCTGAGACCCATGATCAAATAGCACACCTGAAAACTTGGCAAGGGTCAGAAACATATCAAACAATGCCAAATTACAGCCTGAAGGCCATAAAACTGAGACACCAAGGAACAATCCTGGGCTGTTCCTGCCCTGAGTGCAGCAAGCCCTGTTGGGGCTCTGCTGGGGGAAGGAGGTGGGGCTGGCTGGTGTGGGGCCATGCTTCCCCAGTCTGGTGGAGCAGTGGCCGTGGAGCAGCCTCACACCATGGGAAATATCATAGCACTGGCAATGACAGCCTGGGACTGAAGAGCACAGCAGGGCACGCAAGGTCAGGTCAGAACATACTGCAAGTGTGAAGACCCTTTCTTTTTTCTTCTCTTTTAAAAACCAAACAGTTTTATTTTTCATGCAAACATTACAATATACCAACTCTGATATTTCATAATAAATAAAATCAAGCATCTAAAGCATTCTACTAACAGAGTTTAGCTCTAAAGCTAAACTTGACCACAAAGCACTCATTACCACCTCCTGGAAGTGGCCTTTGACTGACATGCAAAATAAGCATGCTAAACCACCACAAGAGATCCACACTGAAATGAAAGTTTTTGCACACAGAGACTAGCTAGCAGAAATCCAAAACCTAAAACAGACTGCAAATATTCATTTCTTTACAGCAGTGAGAAAACAGGCTTCAGGGCAGAGGAGACAAGTAGATCCAGACTGTAAGAGATGATAAAAAAGTGAACTAAGTGTCTAGTAGCCTTGTAATCTATTCATTGGGAGAACTCTTTTCATACCCTGCATGAATGATATGCAGCTATTAGGACACTACGTTATCCTCTTCCTCAAACTGCTGTGCCCAGGGGACTGCTGCTGGATAGAGGAGCAGCTTAAGCCTGGCCCAGCTCTTTAGAGAACCAGAGTATTTTACACAATGACCTGAGGTTTAGCAACATGGAGAGTCAGCTCTGGGAGCTGCTTTTCTTTCTGGGGCATTCCATTTTCTCCCTTAAAATTTAATCAGAAATAACTGACCCTTCTGAACAGCAGGAAAGTTTGCTGCTACCAAAGCCATGCACAGGGTTGCAGCCCTGCTGCATGAAGGAGGCTTCCAGCCCTCCAATTTAGCCTGTTCCTTCTAGAGAGAATGGATAACAGCATTCCAACAGCCTTCTTGACATCAGAAGGAAGAGCAGTGCACACTTCTATTGAATTTAATTTAAAAAGAAGGGTGACATAACAAAATAGAAAGTTATGGGAACATGAAATCATTTTGCATCAGCTCAGTAAGGGTGATCTCTCCTTACTGAGTGCTGGGGATCAAAGCATGTCCTAGGCAGATCTTCAGGTTTTGAGAGCTTGGCACCCTGACCCCAGTAACTGTTTTAATGTGATGAACCCTGCATTGAACAGTGTAAAAGGAGTATGCTCTTTAAAATATTTCATCTGTGCTATTAAGTGTACTCGCACAGGGCAGGTGTGCATGTGCATGTGCGGTCACTGACAAAGCACCATGGACTCTGACATCCTACTGAGGCCAGGGTTTGTACCTGTCCTGTGGGAGGTTTCCAGGAACAAAAATTTCCGAAGTATTAATATGAAATTATGAGATGACAGGGAACCTCTTCCAAATGACACATTGTGCCTTTTTACCAGAGGTGATTTTGCGCAAGATATCTCAGTGTTGCAGAAACCACAGATAATGAGAAAGAGGATGAAAGGGAACTTGTGAAAATGTTGTCTGTAGCATAAGAATGACAAATGTCCTGGGAAGAGATCCTTTAATCACTCCAGCAGACTCTATCATAATCAAAGTGTAGGCAAATAAGAGGCCATTGTATTCAATAGTGAATCAAAATAACTTTTCAAATGCTAAGAGGATTTGAGAGGGAAATGGGTAAATAAGAACTTTTAAGGAGAGGTGGGACTCTCTTTACATATGGCTAACAACTGGCTTTTGCACTGGGAACAAGGACATAAACGAATAAATTTCTTAATCTGGCACTCCAATCAAATACCATTACCAAAATCAGCATGGTTTGTTAATTATACGGTGTGATGTCCTACCATTAAGGAGAAGGAAGCACTCAAGATTCATAAACGCTTGTGGCCAAAAGAAATTATAGAAATCAGAGGATCCACAAAAAATTTTATTAATAATAAGTACACACTCAGCATGAGAATTTGTGCATTAGTCTCTGACCTACAATGAGAGAAAGAAAGAAAGAAAGAAAGAAAGAAAGAAAGAAAGAAAGAAAGAAAGAAAGAAAGAAAGAAAGAAAGAAAAAGAAAAAGAAAGAGAAGGACCACAAGGGATGAAGGCAGCTCCAAATGGTGCAGGGATTGGTTTATCAGACATAAAACATGGAATGGTTTGGGTTGCAAAGCACCTTAAAACTCATCCCATCCACCCCTGCCATGGCAGGGACACCTCCCACCATCCCAGGCTGCTCCAGCCCCAGTGTCCAGCCTGGCCTTGGGCACTGCCAGGGATCCAGGGGCAGCCCCAGCTGCTCTGGGAATTCCCCCCCAGGCAGCACAGAGCCATGGCTGGGAGCTGGGGGACTGGGGAGTGGTGACATCCCTGCCCCTGGATAAAGGAGAAGAGCTCCAAGGTCTCTTCCACCCAAAGCTCTCCAGGATTCCGTGAGCATCCAGCTGGGAGCACTGGGAACCAGCAGGCTCTGAGGGGAGGAAATAGGAACCAGGGATGATGCAGAAGGCCCAGGAGGTGACACAGTGGTGACATCAGCACACAAAGCACAGACAGGGGGCTGCAGGGGACACAGGCTGGGGCTTGTTGTAAACATCCTGCCCAGAAAGAATCCTGCTTTTCCAGCTATTTCATTGTGAAACTGTCCCTGCCGTCATCGCCCCAAATAACAAATGTTCACCCCGTGACTGACCCCACTGTCAATCAGCACTTTGGCCAAACATTTTTAGGGTCACTCCCCCTTCCCTAAAGTTATTACAACTACATTTGTGTTTGTTATTACAACTACATTTTCTAACAGCTTTTAATGCATCTTTTTTAGCCACTTCTCCAACAATTCAAAGGAAATCCTCATAAACTCCCCGTCAGCAAGAGGGGGTTGGGTGGATTATCCAGGCACATTTTATTGCTTTATTTCCTTTAAAAGCTGCAGTCACCAATGGCTGGAAAGCCACGAGCAGGATTTTCCTGGGATGCTCAGCTGCCCGCCTCAGTTACTCTCAGCTCTCTGTGCTTATTTCTGTGTCTGGACTGAAATAGCTCCCTATTTTTATTTCCTTAGAACTTCTAGACAATGGAAAGGGTTTGCTTTTAAATCCAGGGGTAGGAGATGTGAATATTTGAGGATTTAGAGCTCTTTTTTCATTCCAGTGAGAGCAGTGACTCTCAGGAGCTTTACCAGTGACTTATCTCCAAAATAAACTGTTCCTGCACTGCTTCCCACTGGACAGGGTTATCAACACTCCTAAAATTGTCTTATAATTAGAAATTGTCCACATTTAGTGTTCATAAGCCTGGCAGGACTTCCCTGCCAGAGGTTAAGGACAGGCACTCACCTTCCTGCTCAAAAATTGTGATTTGGCCCTAAAGTAGAAGAAATCCAAATTTATCCTCATGGGCAGCTCAGGGAGAGCTCGAGGTTCAGTGGAGTTTGTGTCACTGAGGTGTCATCAGTCCCTGATCACCCCCTGCTTTGGGGCTGGGTGTCCAGTTTTGGGGCTGGGCACTCAAATCCCTCAAACTTTGCACTTTGAGATGCCTTTTGATGGAAACTATTTGAACTCTAGTACCTGGGTCTGGGATATGGCTTCCTACACATGGTTTGCAAAGCGTTTCATGGTGGAGCAAGCTGGGGTAGTGGAAGGTGCCCCTGCCCAGGGCAGGGCTGGGATGGGGTTTAAGGATGGGGTTTAAGGATGGGGATTAAGGATGGGGATTAAGGATGGGGATTAAGGATGGGGATTAAGGATGGGGTTTTAGGTCCTTTCCAACTCAAACCATTCTGGAATTCCAAGATTCTGTGTTTAAATTCTGTAAACAAATCCCTGCCAGAGCCTCTCTCCAAGCTCTCAACACGAAGCTTGTGCTGCAGCAGGAGTGACTCAGGCTAAATACGAGGAAAAACATCCCAGCAATAAAGAAACAAAGTTTTCAGAAGAAGTTCCACTTCACAGAAGTTTACAGTGAATTTATTGCCTCTCCAGAGCAAATTCCAGCCCCAGCAGGAATGCACAGGCCTAGCAGAAAATGCTTCTGGAAATGACAGGGACAAAACCAATCTCATCTTGGAAGAGGGGCCTGGAGTTGACCTGGAGTTCTCCTCTGGCTCAGCTTTTTCTGAATATCCCCATTTATCCATGGGAAACGAAGGCAGGGAGCAGGGAAAGGCCATGGCCAACGTCACAAAGCAAAACTGCAAAGTAGGACTGAGGTCTCTTCTCTGGGGGGGCAAGAAAAAAGAGGGAAAATAAACAAAGCAGAGAAAGAAAAGTAAATAAAGGCTTCATTCCAAGCTTTCCCTGATTCTTCATCCAAGGCTTCCCTGCTTTTTTCAGATGTATTTGAAAGGAATATTTTCTTTCAGTTCAAGAGTTTATCAAAGCCAGCCTATCTTCTACCTCAGGCTCTCAAAATCTCCAGGTCTGGATCAGAAGATCCACAAATCCCAGAATGAGAGGGAATGCTGGTCCTGGCAGTGTTAGTGGTTGTCACTCACTTAGGAACAATCTCAGCCCAAGGGTGCAATAATTTAATTCAAGAGCTCTGTTCTCACGTAGGGGTTACAGTCACTGTCCTCCTCCAGCTTTAGGAGTTAAAATTCAGACAAACCCTGCTGGTTTGAACTGGTTTTCAGCCAGAAATCACTGGTGAGACTGGGCTCAGACAAGGCAGATATTCCCTCTGTACCCAAGCCTGGTGTCGGTGTGCAGCTTATAAAGAGTTTATTGAGATAAAACTCCCTCCCACTGAAACCCAGATTCTTTGGATGTGGCGGGGAAAGCAAGAGGATTTTGTTTCTTGGATGAAATTCCTCCTGAGATGAACCCAAACCAACCCCCAGATGCAGAGGAGGAAGTGAAAAGGGAGGCCCAGCCTGGTCCCCTCACCTGGATCTGGTTCCAAATCCAGCTCTTCCTCACCCCTGTGATGGGTTAAACCAGAGGATTCCAGGCTGTGGGACTGGGAGAAAATTCCTTTGATACTTTCTTCTCTCATCTCCTTGTATAAACTGGAGTTTTGACACTAAATTGAAACCACGCACGCAAGGCCTGCTTGACTCGAGGTTTTCATGTTTTCACCAGAGAACAGCAAACCCAGTCTGATCTGTAAACAAAGACCGTCAACTCCTTGTCACAAAAAAAAAAAAAATCATAATCATAAACTGGAAAATAATCAGGTTTTGATGCAAAGTCATAATTTTCCATGGGAAAACCTCCAAAATTCCATGGCAGTGTATGTCAGCTGGAGAAAGGAGATCCAGGCCAGCTCCAAACCAGCTCACACCGGCACCAGCGAGGGCCAGGCCTGGCTGTATCAGCCCAGCTTTGACTCCTCTGGCCTTGTTTACACCAGAAATCAGCCTCATTAAATCCACATTGGACAATGGCTCTGCTCCCTCTTTTCCTTTGCCTCTGGCCAATGTCTTCCCAAAAGCAAGATGGATTTAGTGATCCAGGCAGTTCCTCGTGTCCCCTCCTGCCTCAGGAGCAGATATGGCCAGGGGAGCTGGGTGGGCTTTAGGGTCCCTTCCAACCCAAACCATCCCAGAGTTTTCTGCTTTTATGGAGCTGGTGAAGAAAATTTATGGTTTTTACCCCACTGAAGAGCTGAATTCTGCACCCAGTCCCTTCCCTGCAGCTTCTCCAGAGAAGAGAATCAGCAGAAGGGCTGACCCAGGGGTTTTCCTTGGGGTACCATGGAGCTGCCAACATCCCTGTGGGGGGAATCCAGGGAATCCAAACCTGCCTCATTTTCAGCCCCTCAGGAGGGACCCATGTGAGGAAGGGACCCAGATCTCCACCACTTCCCATCACTAAACAACAAAGTGATGTTTTCTCCATGTAAGAAATTGGATTTTGGCTTTTAGGGATTTTTTAGGGATTCTTTGTAGGGTTTTTTTAGAGATTTTTTTAGGGGGTTTTTTTTGAGATTTTTTTAGGGGTTTTTTTAGGGATTGTTGTAGGGATTTTTGTAGGGATTTTTTTGGGGATTTTTTTAGGGTTTTTTTGGGATTCCAGAGAGCAAGGAATTAAGTCTTAGCCAGCCCTGTGCCTGTAAATGCTGGGAGTAGGCACAGAGAGCAGAGGATGGAAGATTTTCCTCTTGACCTTTGCAAGCTGCAGAAAGGCTCCTGTTGGTGCTGCTGGAGGCTGCAGGCATCATTGTTCCAGAGAGAAATCCCTCTGGCCCATCCTGGTGGATACTGGTGGTGTTTGCTTAAGGAAACGGGGTCATCACCGGGGTTATTTTTATTGGGTGCCATCGTTTTTAGCATCCCCACGTCAATGTGTGTCACTAACAATGACTTGTAAAAGGATACAGGGGTTGCTAAGGAAACCTCTGCAACACCAGAGCCAAACAAAAAACAGAGCAGAGGCCGCCCAGGACCTGGGCCTGCAAAGCCTCACCCGCTCAGCCAGCAGAACTTTGTATTTTTCAAGCTGGGAGATGCTCGACCTGCTGCCTTTTGGGGCTACCTAAAAACAGAGGCCAGACAAAATTAGGGGAATGAAAAGCATTTCTATTTACTGAAGGGCCTTCAGGTACATTTAGGGCAGACAAAGCCCCCCAGGGGTACACCCAAAATGGATGATGGGTCACAGGTTTCACACTTTTATAAGTTTGGGCCATTTGCATATTGGGGTTTAATGTTCCAATTACAGCTCCAGGTCATGAAGTCATTGACCCCAAGTTTGCTGCCCCCAGCTCCCTTTTGTTTCCATCTCTGGCCCTGAGGCAGTGAGGTGTCCTTGGTTCCCAGGCCTGGAGAGGAATTGTTGTGTCTACCCCAAATGGGAGAGCAGCAGCTCACACTGAGTGTGGAGTTCAGAGTTACACACTAAAGAACTGCAGGGTTACAGATGGATGGAAAATAGAAAAGCTCAAATCCTCAGGCATCACTGGGGAGAAGTTTGTGTGGCAGAGACTCCTCCAAGCTTTGTGTGTTCCCCAGATGAAGGCAGCAGCAGGAGCACAGAGCTATTTCTGGGCTCTGCTGATCATTAATTGTCAAAAGCAGCCCTGGAATCTCTGTTGGGATATTTCATTTCACTGGGAGAACAGGAAACAACACTGGCCTTCAATCCTGCTAATCTGCAGGAAATGCAGGGCAGATCAGCCACCTGCAGGCACTGATGTCCCCAGGAGCTGCCCAGGTGCCCCAGGGGGTTCCAGAGGCTGGGACATCTCCAGGAAGGCTGCTGGGGGTTTCTGTCATGGTTTCTGGGCTGGGTGGGTGAATCAAGGGATCTTATTTCCAAAGAATGCCAGCCCAGCCTTGCAGGAGTTCTGCAGAGAGGCTTTGGCATCCCAGAATCAGGGAATTCTGGAATGGTTTGGGTTGGAAAGGACCTAAAAGTCATCCAGTGCCACCCCTGCCATGGCAGGGACACCTCCCACTGTCCCAGGGTGCTCCAGCCTGGCCTTGGACACTTCAGGGATCCAGGGCCAGCCCCAGCTGCTCTGGGAATTCCATCCCAGCCCCTCCCACCCTCATTCCTTCCCAATATCCCACCCAAATCTCCCCTTTTCCAGTGGGAGCCATTCCCTGTGTCCTGTCCCTCCCTGCCTTGTCCCCAGTCCCTCTCCAGCTCTCCTGGAGCCCCTTCAAGCCCTGAGCTCTCCCTGGAGCTTCTCCTCTCCAGATGAGCACCCCCAGCTCTCCCATCTCAGCTCCAGAGGAGCTCCAGCTCTCCATGGCCTCCTCTGGATTTATTCCACCAGGTCCCTTTCCCTGTGAAAGAGAAACCATGACATTAACTCAGCAGATCCTTCCCTCCATGTAAAATCCTATTTTTCCAGGGGCCAGGAACTCTGATCCCCCACAGTGACTGCACAGGGTCAGCCAGGAGAGCTGATCCCACAAGGACCCAAGAACAGAAATTCCACTCCAACCTTGTCCTGGTGAGATCCCTGCAGCTCTCCAGGACATCCCTCACCTCCAGGAGCTCCCCCAGCAGCAAACACAGGGTTTGTAACAAAACACAGGAATTTAGAATTGGAATATTATGGAAATTAGCTCAGACAGGAGGGGGGAGCCCTGCAAAGTCAGGATTTTGTTAAAATCAACAGGGCCTTGGAACTGCTGAAATTTAACACCAAAAGAAGCATTTCAAAGTCAAATCCCCACAAAGTTACTGATGATGAAGGAACAGCTCCACTCCATTCCAGGGAGTTCCAGCACTTGGTTGGAGCTGAGATTTTAAAGCAGTTCAGTTAAAGGGCTGCAAATTGCTGAGTAAATATTGATTCTTCCACTCCAACCCAACTGAGATGGAGCCAGGAAGGAGAAAACTCAGCCTATCTGGGCTAAAGCACCAAAAGAACAGTGCCCACAATAAATTTGTGTGGGTTGAAGTGAAGAGCTGTGAGATTTGTAGATTAAAGGTCTCCCTTGCGAACATTTGCACGGAACCCAGGACAATGGGACAAGGATCACAGGGTGTTACCATGACACAAACGAGACACAGCACGGAGGACAACAAGGGTTACCATGGAAACAGCTGATAAATGGGCACATGCACAAAAAAATTGGCTTAATTTGCTTGTTTAAGTGGGAGGGGAACTGTTTTGATCCTGCTTAATTGCAGCTGATCTCCTTTAATTGCATTTTCTTCCATCAAGTCCAGTGTCACTGCCAGAGCAGCAGCTCCAGTGATCTTTGTCAGGGGGAAACTGAGGCAAGGATGGATGGCTGGGATAATTCCCAGCTTTTTGAGTGCTCCCTGCTCAGATTTAACCCTTCCAGAGGAGTGAGTGGTGCAGGAAAATGCCAAACAACAAATGCACTCGGGAGAAAGGGTTTGCTCACCTGCTTTGCTGGAGGGGGAACAAATCAGGTTGTGGAGAGGGGGGGTTTGTCTTCTCCTAAATGTCCTTCCCAAGGTGCTAATGCTGATTTTGAGGCTGCAGGGAAACGAGCTCTGCTTTGAAAAGCAGCAGCCAAGTGTGGAGAATCAGAAACCTGATTGGAATAAGAGCGACCAGATTGTGGGGCCTTGAAATAGAACAGCAACTAATGCAATTAAAACGGGCTCGTTAAGGGCATTACCATGCACAGAGGAAATTCTCCTCTGCTTTTATAACCAAAGTGCTGAAGGTGAAAGGAGCAGGGCCCAGAAAAGCTGCACTTTTGGGTTGGGTGCAAGGTCCAGGCATTCCCTGGAAAGTTTGGGTGTTTTGGGAGGTTTGGCACGGGAGAGGCTCTGGAAGGAGCAGCAGGAATGCTGAAATCACTGAGCAGATCCACGGGGCAGCTGCACAAAGCTTCCTCTGCCAGCAGGATGCACCTGGGGAGAGTCCTGCAGCACCCAGGGCAGGGAAATGGCCAAAGGGAGCAGGGAAATGGCCAAAGGGAGCAGGGAAATTCCCAAATGGAGCAGGGAAATGGCCAAAGGGAGCAGGAAAATTCCCAAAGTGAGCAGGGAAATGGCCAAAGTGAGCAGGGAAATGGCCAAAGGGAGCAGGGAAATGGCCAAAGGGAGCAAGGAAATGCCCAAATGGAGCAGGGAAATGGCCAAAGGGAGCAGGGAAATTCCCAAAGGGAGTAAGGAAATGTCCAAATTGTGCAGGGAAAGGCTCTGTCCTGTGGTGGCTGCTCTGGAAAAAGAGTGAATTCAGCTCCCCAGAACCCACCTGCAGGGAATTTCCTTCCCAGATTCCCTCTGTGGATGCCTCCTACCAAATGATCCCCTCAATCCATCTCCCTTTCAGCACACATTGTTTGCTTTCAGCAGCTGCACTGGGGATGACATTTTTTTGGACTCTGGGATGGCATTAACAGCATGGCTGCCCGAACATTTTTCCAAGCTTTGAAAAACGAACCAAATGAAAGAATTCCCATTACACATTCTGCTTTCTGCACTGGGGAGGATTAAAAGCAGCTCGTCAACACACGCCCTGGATGTCCTAATTAACTCCTTCCCTCATTTGAAGGGTTCCTTCCAGCTCCCTGGACGGGGATGGATTTCACCTCACAGAGCTGGAATTCTGCCATGGACATCACTCCAGGCAGGAGCACACCTCAGGCCACCAGAGGATTTACAAACTCCAGGATCTCAGCTGCACAAAGGGAGAAGCAAACGGTGAGAAAAGGAGCAGGAAATGGGAGCTGGGAGCTGGAAAATTCTCCTGGTTGGGAATGCTTCTGTCTGGAGGTGTTGTGGTCATCTCTGCAGGTGGGACAAACACATCACACTCACTTGTGCCCTCACCCAGGCTCCAAATATTCCCATTCCAGGGAATTCCCACTACAAATATTCCTATTTCAGGGAATTCCCACTCCAAATATTCCTATTCCAGGGAATTCCCACTCCAAATATTCCCATTCCAGGGAATTCCCACTCCAAATATTTCCATTCCCTGGCTCCAGAGGGGCTTTATCCTCTGGTGGATTTATTCCACCAGGTCCATTTCCCTGTGAGAGAGAAACCAGAATATTAACTCAGCAGATCCTTTCCTCCATTCCCATTGCAAATATTCCCATTCCCAGTGGAGAGACTGGGTTTTACACAGTGTGTTCCACACCCAGGAGCAGCCACAAGGGACTGAGAAGCCACATGGGATTTAATTCCAAATTAAAGGCTTGGATTCCTCTTGCACAGTGCCAACAGCACTTGTCCCACCAGAGCCCTCCTGTGCCTCCTCACAGCTGCCCAAGGAAGATTTTAGAAAATTTTTTGGACCTTGTAGAGCTGCTGGACATTCTGTTTTCCCAGGATTGCTGTTTTAACTCCCCAAAGCAGTGGGATAAGTGGTTTCATTCTCAGGACATCATTCTCACACTTAAAGCAGTGCACTCACTGTGGAACTCTGAAATATTTGGTTCCTGTGCTCTTCTTCTTTCCTTCTGGAAAGGAAATCTTTAAAAAACCCAAACACTCCATTTCCAGTCACAGTGGAAGTGGTTTCCTACTAAGATAAATAAATAGATGTGAGAATAGAAATCACTGACCCATCCCAGTCCCACCCAGGGTTTGTGTGTGGCAGCACAGAGCTCCAGCCTCAGTCTGCTCCAGGGAAGAGCAACCTCCTGGTCATAAAAAAGATTTAAAGTCCATCCACAGCTTCCTGAAAATAACAGTGGAGCATCATGGAATTGTTCAGGTTGGAAAACACCTTCGAGTCCAAGCATCCCCCAGCACTGCCAAGGCCACCACGGAATGTCCCCAAGTGCCACATCCACCTGTCAAACCCCTCCAGGCATGGGCACTCCAACCCTCCCTGGGCAGTTCCAAGGCCTCACCACCCTTTCCATGCAGAAATTCCTGCTGAATCCACCCTGAGCCTGCCCTGGCCCAGCCTGAGGCCGTTCCCTCTCCTCCTGTCCCTGTTCCCTGGAGCAGAGCCCGACCCCCCCGGCTGTCCCCTCCTGGCAGGAGTTGTGCAGAGCCACAAGGTCCCCCCTGAGCCTCCTTTTCTCCAGGCTCAGCCCCTTCCCAGCTCCCTCAGCCTCTCCTGGGGCTCCAGCCCCTTCCCAGCTCCTTCTCCCAACTTTCCTGCTGAATCCTTTTCCTGTTCCTCCTGTTTTATGATGTAACTTGGTTGTCTGGAAGCAAGAGATGAATCCCAAGGATTTTCCTTCTCCTCCCAGCTGTGATGTGCTGTTTTCTTATGGAAAGCCAAGAGCCAAAACCAATTCTAGATACTCTGGTAGAGTTCAGTCTTAGGGTTTTTCACTGAGAAACCAAAATATTCTGAATCCAGGGATGGGAATGTGGCTGGAACCATTTCCAAAGGGAGGCCCAGTCACGTTAAACGAGTGGATAACCAGGAAGTTTTTATAATTGCCTCAATTATGGGTGAACCACATGCAGTTTGCATTTGAAAGGAGATTAAAGACATGCTCTGGGTTCAGACATCATCACACACTGGTGGCATTACTTGGTATGACAGAAATCTTCAGTCCTGAGGGCTTTACAAAGTTCCCAGGATTTTGGGGGACAATAAATGAAATTCCTGCTGCTTCCAAGGGCTCCTTGCACAGCCCAGCATTGAGCACTGGCTGAAGAGAAAGATGACTCCAGACTTGCCAGAGTCCTGGGAAGGAGCAGATTCAGAGGGAAGAATGAGAAACCCAGGCTGGAAATAGGAAACTTGTGCAAGAGAGGAATTAAAGCAATTCCTGCCCGTCCCGGTGAGCAGGAGCTCCTGCTTGAAGGAGAGGTGGAAAGGCAGGGACTCAAGGTGGGAGGTGCTGTCTGTGCTCCTTCACACCTGAGAAGGTGACAAGGTGACAGAAGAGGGTGAAAAACCCAGGCTGGAACAGAGACCAGGCAGAAAATATCAGTGGCATTGACAAAAAAAATCCCAATTTTAAATCTTCATTCCAGCACCTGAGTTTTGTATCATTATAAAACACATTTATATCATTTTAAAACACCCATATCATTGGGGGTATGCTGACCCCCGCCCTGGTGGGATCATTGCAGGGGCTTAGGGTGGGAAATGGGATCCTCAGGTGGGAGATGGGATCCTCAGGTTGGAAATGGGACCCTCAGGTGGGAAATGGGATCCTCAGGTGGGAGATGGGACCCTCAGGTGGGAGATGGGATCCTCAGGTGGGAAATGGAATCCCCAGGGTGGGAAATGGGATCCTCAGGTGGGAAATGGAATCCCCAGGGTGGGAAATGGGATCCTCAGGTGGGAAATGGGATCCTCAGGTGGGAAATGGAATCCCCAGGGTGGGAAATGGGACCCTCAGGTGGGAGATGGGATCCCCAGCGTGGGAAATGGGATCCTCAGGCTCAGCCTTTCCTCGGTGCCTTGGCTGAGCCCACTCCCTTCCAGTGACCTTTCCTGACTGCTCTGGGATATTCAGAAGCTCAGGATCAGGCAGAGCTGTTCATCCCTGCAGCCAGGAGCTGGCACCCAGCCAACTCCAAGCAACTTTTTCATTGGGGTTTTGGGTTTTTTTTGCCGTTTTCCTTTTTTTTTTTTTTTTCCTGCGCCGAGTGCGATGCCAAGAGATTAGAAACGACAATCAGCCCCGGGGGGGCAGAGGCAGGCCAGGAGAGGAGTGCCTGGAAAAACAGAGGAGCCCCTGGCTGCCCTGCAGGGCCAAGGGCTGCTCGGCCTCCCGAGGGTGGGGATGTGTTAGTGCACAGAGCTCCTCTGCAGAGCACGGTCCCACGGACCCCACCTCTGCTAGCAGTGGGAAGAGAGAGCTCCAGCAGCCTCTGACGTGGGAAGTGACGGGAATGGGACAGGGCTGAGGGCAGCCCCAGCTGCCTTGAAGTGATTTACCAGCTGGGGAGCGGCAGAGGCCACGGCCACTGGAGCTGTTCAGAGGCTCTGGGAGCTGCAGCGGCTTCCCAGGGATTCCCAGCTCCAGGGATGCTCCCTGGTGTCTGTGGGAACCCCAGCTCTCCCTCGGGGGAAAGGGCTTGCCAAGGGCCCAGACAGCACCCAGGAAGGGAGGTGAAGGGTTTTAAGATGCTCGTTTGGTGCCATTGGTTTTTTTAAGATGCTTTTTGGTGACGCTGACTTTGCCACGTTCACTTTTATTTTATCTCCTGGGGGGACAATCCAGGGAAAATCTCATTTTAAACCTTCTGGAGCTCATGGGGACACGGGGTGGGGGCTGAAGAGCCTTGACTGTGAGGGGGGGAGGGGCTGGAGCTGTGCAAAGCCACAAGGTCCCCCCTGAGCCTCCTTTTCTCCAGGCTGAGCCCCTTTCCCAGCTCCCTCAGCCTCTCCTGGTGCTCCAGCCCCTTCCCAGCTCCTTCTCCCAACTCTCCTGCTGAATCCTTGACTTTGCTGAATCTGTGACTTCGCCACGTTCACTTTTATTTCATCTCCTGGGGGGACAATCCAGGGAAAATCTCACTTTAAACCTTCTGGAGCTCATGGGGACACGGGGTGGGGGCTGAAGAGCCTTTACTGTGAGGGTAGGAGGGGCTGGGATGGAATTCCCAGAGCAGCTGGGGCTGCCCCTGGATCCCTGGCAGTGCCCAAGGCCAGGCTGGAGCCCCCTGGGACAGAGGGAGGTGTCCCTGCCATGGCAGGGGTGGCACTGGATGGGGTTTAACATGTAAATCCCAAACTGCACAAACTTCATTCCCATGGATTTGTACAGGTAGAGCTTCCAACAAAAAGCCTGAGGAAATTCTGCCCTGAAGAAAAGTGCTGGGTGCTCTGTGGGGCAAGAACTTTTGGAGGAACCTTTTAATGAGCTCAGGAGAAACACTCCAGCACCAAAACCCCAGAAAACTGCACTTTTCACTGAAATCCTCTCCTCTCAGCAAAATATCTTTGCATTTCTTGCATTTCTCCCTTCTAAATCCCAGTCCTGTCCATTCCTCCTGCTGGGGGCAGCCCCAGAGCTCTGAGCTGTGCTGAGCTCAGGAATTCTGTCCTTGTCTAAACTTTGCTCTGCAGGCCTTGTTTGTGATGTCTGCAGAGGAGCTGGGAATCAATGGGGCATTGTTCAATAAATAATAAAAGCCAGACACCACCAGGTTCCTTTTTATTCCTTTTAGGAGACACCGTATCAAAATTCCTGCTGCCTACCAGGAATCTTCCTCCTCTGTGGGGCAGAATTTAAACTCAGCAAATGAATTCCCACCCCTCACAGCACTTGAGGAAATTTGTGACTCACGTGAAACACAAATGTAAATCTGGAAACACAAATGTAAATAATTTTGCTTTGTAAAATGGGATTTTGTTGTGATTTAAACACTTTTCTGGCCATGCTGGAGGAAGCTGTAATTAACCCCTGTCAGGGTGATATATAGAAGTTCTCTCCGTATATATTTTGATATATTTTGTTTCATAATATAAAAAAATTAAACAACCTTTTTTTGGCCACTTCACCTGTGCTGGTGATTTGAGGTGTTTCCTCCTCTTCCTCCTCACAATTTATCCCAGTTCCAGAGCGAGGGGTGGCTCTGTGCCATTGAAAATGCTCAGATTTTTCTCCTCCTGGTGCAAAATCCAAAGGAAATTTGCTGCTCCATCATCCCTGGGTTTCCTTCTGGTTGCTGACACTGGGTTCTGTCATCCCTGAAAACACCAGGATCAAACCAGGGTTACACAGGAGGAAAAAATTTAATTTTTCCTTAATTTTAATTTAATTTCCTAAATTTGAATTTAATGTTTAAGGAAAAAAACCCTGACATTGTTCAAAAATGAGGAGTTATGGCACTCTGGGACACGCCTGAGTGGGTAGGCTGGGATTTGGCCAAAGGCTGGACTTGGTCTTGGAGATCTCTTCCAACCTCAATGATTTTGTGATTCTCCAAAGGAAATTAAACCTCAGATCTTCCCAAAATCCTCTTCCTGAGCAGCACAACTGGGGATAAACCCATTGGCTCTTGTCATTCCAGGAAATTCCCTTTTATTAATGAAATAATTCTATTTTTGAATCAAAGTCCAAATTTTCAGCCTTTGCCCTGGGGTTTTTTGGGTTTTCCACATCCTGGGTGAGGTCCCCCCTGCCCACCCCCATCAGCTTCAGCCTCCTCATTAACTAATGGCTTTGATGAGATTTAATTGGAAAAGGCTTTAAGAAAACACAGGATTGCCCCTTGGAATAGGAGATAAGTGAGATCAGGGATGAAATGGTCCATAAATCATCTTTACCTGCACGGCTGGATGGGTTAAAGGACCCAGGTGACAAAGACAAGGACAAATCTCCACCTTGGCAATGGTCAAACACTCAGGAAGAGCAGCTGAGCCACCCCAAATCCACCTGAGGGTGGGCAGCAGCTGAGAAATGGGGCCAGGGGGGAAATTTGGCTGGATTGGACAAAATTCCAGGTGTTCACAGCCTCAGTCTGAGTGGTGAGGATGGATGTGGCTAAAACCTGGAAGATCTGTCAATCCTGACAGAAATCCCACCTGGAGCTTGGGATTGGGGTTTTCATTACACAAACCTCCTTCGAGGCTGTGTGGGATTCTTGAGGTTAAAGTGGGAGACAGAATGAAATATCTGGTTAAAATAAAAGCTAAAAATGGGATGTTCAGGGGTCAAATCCACATTTCCAGTCTTGGCTGGATCGTTCTCACAGGACTGGGAATTTATGGCAGCTTTTAGTTGGGAAAACTCCAGCCAAGGTTGGAAGTGTCTGCTCTGTTTTCCCCCAGCTCCCCCAGAATCCAGCTGGGATTTTAACCCCTGTGCTCTGGAGAATCCCAGCTCCCCAGAATATCTCTGCATCTGTGGAGGGCAAGGAGGAAAAGGAGTTTTAACCCAAAATATTTGGGAAACAGCAACAAAGAGGCTCCGTGGCTGAACTCCTCAACCCAGCCTGGGTGGACTGGGGGGGAAAGTCCTGCAGGAACTGGGAGCAGCCTGTGCTGGGAGCTTCTCCAGGAGCTCTGCCCCATTCCCAGCTCTGCTCTGAGGCTGGGAGGTGCTGAGAGCCTCTGAAGAATCCCCAGGAATCCAGGACAGGAAAAATTCCAAAGTGGGGCTTCCCAGACCTGCCAGGGACAGATCCCTGTCACAATTCCTGACTGGGGCTGAAACAATTCCAGACTGGGGCTGAAACAATTCCAAACNCAAGACCCGACAGCGGCACATCCCTGTCACAATTCCTGACTGGGGCTGAAACAATTCCAGACTGGGGCTGAAACAATTCCAAACTGGGGCTGAAACAATTCTAGACTGGGGCTGAAACAATTCCTGAACAATTCCTGACTGGGGCTGAAACAATTCTAGACTGGGGCTGAAACAATTCCTGAACAATTCCTGACTGGGGCTGAAACAATTCCAGACTGGGGCTGAAACAAATCCAAACTGGAGCTGAAACAATTCTAGACTGGGGCTGAAACA
>VYZP01040850.1:1096-12793 GCA_013400635.1 Hypocryptadius cinnamomeus
TAGAACTGTTGCTTATGGTGAACCACCCATAAAGTATTTAAAATGCTTAACAGGCAACAATCCTCACAATAACGTGTCCTAAAGTATGGTTGGTGGGGGAATTGATCTCATGCCAGGGAAACATAAGGACTGACAGTGGTCTGTCCAAGATTACACAGACAGGTGAAAAACTACAGTCCTTGAAAACACTCTAGCTCTGAAATTCTTTTAATGAATTATTGCTCACACAGCAAATGCTCTTTCAAAGCACATAGCTATGAAAATATTTGTTGGTAGATTTTAAGAAGAAATTACCACCCACAAAAATTTATCTGAAGTCATACTTAACTGATTTATGTAGGATAACATAAAGAATGCATTTGCAAATGTAAATGGCATTTGAATGTAAAATTGTTATTATGTTATGAAGCTATTTCCCTTTTATGAAACCATTTGCAGGCTAAGAGAAGATGAGCACTCATGCTTGCTTGAGCTTCTCAAATAACAAACAAGTGTTAGGAAACTGAAGAAATGATCAGCAACTGAAGGCAAAGACCAGAGAGGGATATTATATTTAGAAATCTGTGCAGCAAATCCTACATAGTGTAACTGCTGAAGTAGTTAGAGAAGATGTAGGTGAAAGAGCTAAGACAATGTCATACACAAGGGCAGCTGTGTGGGCAAGAAGCCAGGCAGAGACAAAATGCAGAGCAGGCTAAATAAAGAGCAGGCCATAAGATACAGCCTCATACATATATATGCAAATAAAAAGAAGTTTTTGTTGCCACTTTTTTTGATGCACAAACACGTGCAAGTTAAATTGAAAGAAATGGGCACACTGAAACCATTTCAGAAGTTTGGATATTCAAAAAAAAAAAATCAACATATTCAGCTTATTTTGACAATTAATGTCCCTTTCTAACAAAGCCAACTGTGTACAATTAAATTTAAGTTTGTAATGGCAAATGGTATATGGTAATATAAGAAATCTTTTCGTTATTATACCCTTAGCATCTTTCTTGAGAAAAACTTTCCAAGATGTTTGGTGTAAGCCAAAGCCAAAAGACTTTTCCAATATTCCAGCTTTAAAGCTGCATTAATGCTGATGGTTTTCCATTAAATCATTTTCCTGCCCACTTTTTCATATAAGTTTCTGAGAATTAGATCTCCAGGATTTTAATAGGAGACAGGTATCTAATTAATCTAGGCTTTCCCGAAAAATCACTTATTCTGTATTGAAGGCAAATGAGAAGAGGAAGGTGACAAATAAGTCTTTTTTACATTTTCCAAATCCAGTTTTGCACTCTCCTAAGTATTTGCTTATTTAAAAGTGGTTTTCTGGTGGCTGCTCTTTCAGAACTCTGCACTTTGTATCCTGAGTGTACATATTTCTAATGGTCAAACTTTTAGTAAAGTACTGACGCACTAAAGTAGCACCCCATTAATTTACTTTTTCATGTATCTCTCTCCCTCTTCAAACTGGGGAGGGGAGAGAGCCCAGGGAGAGAACCACTAGATATGCTAGAAGGGATTCTCTGAGGAGATGATTCTAAAACTTCACATGGCTGGACAGAGCTGTTTGGAGGGCTTGATCCTCCACTGGACCTGAACCAAACCCTTGAAGACCTCAGTGATGTGAGCTATTTACAAGCCATGTTGTTTGAGAATCCCACAGCATTCTCAGGATTAAAAAAAGCCCAGGCATATTAGCGCAGGAAAACAAGTAACAATATTGACAGTAACAAGCAACTGTAACAATATTGACAGAAAATTACAGATAAGCCTTTATTGATTTTAAATCTGACTGTTACTTTCTGAGCAAACATTCTTAATTGTGTCAAAGGTGGACACATACCTTCAATATTGTTTTTGGACGCTTTTTAAAGTAAAGTTTTGGCTTTTCAATCACAGGAAGAGGAGGAAGTTTCTTAAGTTCTTGTAGTACAGCCATTGCAGCACGTTTCTTTGAGAGTTTCTTACTGTTGCCTTCTCCTTCTGCAGTGAATTCTCCTACTGTAACTCGTGTAACAAAGCTCTTCATGTGAGGAGGTCCACTTTCTTTAATCACCTTTTTAGAGAAAGTAACATTGAGTCAAAGCACCCCACAAGAAGATAACCTAATGTTTGTTATCTCTGCAATGAACTTATTGCTAGTCCAGTTTTCCTGCTAACTGAAGACATTAGGTTGGTTTTCATAGAACTTGGACAAGTATTAATGACAGTATGAGATTTGAGGACATAAAATTAAGACTAGTTGGATAAAGCAAATCTAACTGTCATATTCAGTATTTCACAGAAAATAACAGTAGATCTACATTTTTAAAGATTTATAGAATAACACAACCTACAACAATTATGCATATTTAACCCAAGGCTGATAGGTTTTTTCTTTGCAAGGTGCTTCACATACTAAAGCAATTAAATCCATGAAGGTCTACCAGGCTTTGACCATTTCTTTATACAAGACACATTCAAAACTATTAATTTGGCATTACCTCAACCTGTTTGTAATTTTTTCTATTCTCATTAAGCCATTGGATGCTCATAGTCCCAAACTTCAGTCTCAATAAGTGCAGGATGGATGCCTGCTCTCAACTCTTGCCTTGCCAGAGCACACAGCTCAGAGCAACACCCCATACATCTGAAAGGCTAACACATTCTTGCCTCCTTGACTCTCAGCTGTCCCTCCCAACAGTACTGAAAACAATTACCAGAAGAGCCACCATAACTCACACAAAAACCAAGCATTTCTGAAAAAAATTCATTTATTCATTCCCTTCCAAACACATTTAGTACAACAATAAGAAAATGCATTTGAAGTACTTCACTGCAACAAGTTATAGTAATAAGGAAAGAAATTAAGTTCTGAATGCTGCACCTTCCTTTAGTTGTTTTTCTGTCTTCATTTTTACATACATACATACACATACACATACACACACATCTTTCAGAAGGCTGATGCTAGGATGTATTCAACCCCAAATCAGAGCACTGCAAGTGCTAGGATAGCCATCCATCTCTTCATGTATCCATGCACCATTTACTGGTCTGGACAATGTCTATCAGGAATTAAGAGACCTCATTTGGGAAAAGGTTCAGTTATTTTGTTTGATGGGCGGAAGCAGCTACCTAATTTAATCTTTGTTATATGTAATATGTATAAGGAGACATTAGAGTATCTGACAGGCATCTCTTTATAATATCTTCAAAATCAATATAAATATAAATTTATTTTTCATTTGATGGAATTACATCAAACCATTTGTTGAAGAAGAGTAATGTCTCTTTAGGTTGAGGAGGAAGGGGAAAGGGAACTAAGGTAAAGGTACCAGGGCCTTCTTGGTGTAATAACTATAGTTTTAATGTGCTCAAACCTTCAATCTTAACATTATTACAACATGTTTTGTATTAAAGTTCTTTTTATCAAGGTCATGTCCCTTGCATTATTTAGTTTTGCTGTTGCACTGTAATGAGGTCTCCTCAGGCTTGTATTTCTTTTTTTAAGTTCTCTTTTGTGGCAATTTCACTCAGCAAATACAATTACCACAGCATATATCAATAAAAAGACACAAAATTGAAATTAACAGACAACTTTGTCCCATTTCCCCAGAATTAAATGACATCTATGCCAGAATGGGATTTTTCTGTTGTAGTCCAGAAGTGTTCCCTCTCTAAGAGTCCAGGTATTAATTTCAGAAGTCTTTTCAACACTGCCTCACCTGAAAGTTGTCCACTAAAGCCTGACCACATGAGAAGGCAGCGGTGCTTTGAATGCACTGAGCCCTGCTGAGCCCCAGGATGCTGCAGTGCCTGCACAGGAGCTGGGATGAGCCCAGTGCCAGCATCTCCTGATCTCAGACACAGTCGGGCGTCATGTCCGTGCTGAGCACCTTCATTGCACTGCAGCATTCCCACTCCATTTTACAGCACCTCAAACCATCCCTGTACTTTGTTATCCAAGTATTACAACATGCTTGCTGTAAAACATAGCTAAATTAACCTTACTAAGGTCCTTAATCTTTCTGTGGTTCTACTAATACTGTTATATAGGTGTTCGTCTTTACATGCATTGGAACGTATTAATAAAATATACAGGAATGTCTATACTGACCAGATGAAAAAGGAAAAAATAACTTGGTTAAGAAATATAATTGCTGAGTTCCTAAAATATTAGTTTATATAAGTTTTCTCGTATTTATATAAATGCACGCAAATATATATATATATGAGAGAAAGAATGTTAATACAAAACCAGATTATATTTTCATATATACAAAAACATACTTCTTAATATAAAACTAATGCATTCTGGTGTGGTTTTCATCTTTTAAGTATGTGACACAAGGTAAATAATTGACTGGAAAACATTAAAAACTGTATCTTTGTTAGTGTGTAAATGGAAAAAAGTCTGTGTTGTCAATGGAATGAACCCCATAGGATTCAGATGGGACCTGGATCAAGCTAAACATCAAAATATGGTAATTAAGCAAAAAAAATATTTACCTAACAACATTTTTGGTTAACCCCAAATTTCAGATCTTTTTACTCCATCTGATTTCAAACAGTTGTGCTATGAGCCTTGGGACATAAAACACTGAAAAGAAATTCAGCCTTTGCTATCTAAGAACACTATACACATTAGGACATTAAACTATTTCCTCAGTTGAAAGATACGACCTGTGGACCTAATCATGGCTAATTTAAAGCTGAGAATTTGATTAAGGGTGACAGTTCAATACACTTTTCTTCTTCTCTTCCATGGATTTAAAGAATAATTACAGCAAGAGAAAACACATGGGGCCAAAACACATCTAAGGTCAAGTTACATCAAGAATGAATTTGGCTCAACTTAATGAATCATGCTGACAAATGAAAAACAGAAGTATGATTACAGTGAAAGAGTAACACTGCTTTAATTATTAATAAGATGCCAGGTAGAAAATTCAAAATATTAGGACAAGATTGAATGGCCATTAAACTCCCCCAAAAACTAGAGGAGACAGAAATCAGATCAAAAATCCCATGTCACCTACATCTATGAATACATGATTACTTATAAGATATTAAAATATCAATATATTTCCAGAAACTTGTGCAGGCAGACACACTAGATTTTCCCAGTTACAAAGGGAAAAAAGAAAAAGGAAAAAAGAAAAAAAAAAAGAAAAAAAATTAAAAAAAGGAAGACTCTGAATGCCAAAGTGTAAAACTGCAGTGAAAAGGGTGACCATTCTGCAAAACCCAAATGAGAGTTTCTCAGTATTCAGTCATCCAAAGCTTTAATCCCCAGGACAGCCGAAGCCAGAGAGGTGTGAAACTTTCTGCTGAGAACTACTCCCCCAGAGTCTACAATTTGGCTTGTCCCTGGTTCAAAACTCTGATAATTCTCTGCAGAATCTCTGATAATTCTCTGCAGAATCTTCCTGTGATAAGAGTGGGACATAAGAACACTTTCCAGCAGAACACTGGACAGGGATGGAGGGGCAGAAAATTTGCCTGTTTAGGCACTCTGTGCCTTCACTCCTGATACTGAGAATGAAAAAACATTATTATATTTGCTATTCTAAAGAAATAACGCTGCAATACAAAGAAAAATATTGAAAATAAAATGGCAATCCGAAACACCCCAATGTGTTCTAATATCTGAAGCTGTTGACCTCAGTTATGTTTTCTAGGCTCATCTATTCCTTACTGAAAAATAAGGAATAAATACCATATCTATTGAAACAAAAAAAAAAAGCCAAAAAAAAACCAAAACAAAAAAACCCCAAAAAAGCCAAAAAACCAACCAACCAAACAAACAAACAAACCCATTCAAAAAATCACAAACAAACAAAAAAACCAAAAGTAAAAACAAAAAAAAAGGCAAGATTTTAGCCTACTGTCAAGGCAGGAATAAGAAGTGAACTGACCATTCTACAGCTACTCTAACAATTCCTACAGCAATCACTTCTGTAGTCATCCTTAAAAACTGTTCATTGGGAACCCCATAAATGCCTTAGAGCAGTTGCATTTTGACTTAAAAATGGATGAATCAAAGTTAGCTAAGAATGCACCAGTGACAAGTATGGAGTAAAGCTTGTTCCTTGTTACAACTGGATGTTTTTATTTAAGAAGTTAATAGATAGAAAGTTTGTTAAAATCATCCTAAAGTTCCTAGACAATTAAAACTAGCCACATTACATAAAACAGGACTGTTCACCCCTCATGCAATTCTGAGGACATGTTTACATAGAACTTAATATATATTTATGATCATTACTTTGTTGCATAACCCAGCACTGTTGGAGCATTGGCTAAAGCTTTGTCAGATGAAGAAAAAGCAGATCATTTTATAGCTACCACACACAAAATAAAAGCTAGAAAAAGCTTTGATCCCTGCCTGGAATAACACAAGACCATTAGTGAATAAAATCCTATTAGAAACATCAGATCCTGGGGATTATCCATAATTGCTTAGCACTTTTATTGAAAAGTAAGCCAGAACCAAGTTCAATTAAAACTCTATTTGAGAATGTCACCTATATTTAGATTTAAAGGCAGGAAATAACACAAAACCTGTCAGGAGAGCAAAAAACTGTCTTTTTTCAATGTTGCTAACATTCTTTGGCAAGTGACACATTCGATTTTTCCTTACAAAGTACTTCTGCCTTCACTCTCTCCTTACCAAGTGCTCTGCCTTGAATAAGCTCAAAAAGGAGTGAAGAAGACATTCAAAGCACTACCCCATCTTTTCTTCACAGCTTCCAAGCTCCTCTGTGACCAGTGACCATACATCTCACATTTTAGTGCATTGACTGGTATGGAACTATTCCAAATATTTTTAAATGTTTAAGGTAGAAAATAATGTTTGAAGACTGAGACATTAATTATGAGCTTCCTTTTTGAAACACAAGCATGTGTTTCCATTATGTCTGTTCTTAGCTAAGAGCTGGGTGATTGACATGTAGTGGCAAACTGATACACCAACAGCCCCAGACACCCCAGTTTTATCCCCTAGATTTTACATTCTCTTAATGTTCTAATTAGTCCATATCACATAGACCACATATACGAAGCATCTATGCCTTTGCTATACCGAGGAATTCCTTAGTCATGAATAATATTCTTTGTCTTTCTTACCTACCTTCTGAGAGATTTCTCAGATTTCTAAGAAGATCCAAATAGCTTATTTGATGTTGGCCAATTCAGGGACATGGGCCAAACATGACAGTAAACTGCATACAGCACAGTGAAAGGCATGCTACAGCTTAGGGGTTTTGATTCTCTTCACATGCAAATACATGCCTATACTTTAACAGGAAAAAGCACTGGAGAATATAAATCACCAGTATAAGCACTATCCATGTCTTTCATGCAGACTCAGTTTAAATGTAAAACAAAATGCAGGAAAATAAAATAATAAAAGGCCACCTACATTAGCATTTTCTGCATTAAAAAAAACCCCAAAACCAAACACCAAAAAACAAAACAGCTTCAAAATCTGATGCTTCCTACCACAACAATGTTACATTTTCACAACAAGGTTTTGTGGGAACTTTCTCATCAGAAAAAAAATCCTGTTGGTATCACTCACTCTGCCATAGTTGCTTCATTGATAGCACTGGAGCTATTCCAAATGCTCTTTATTACTTCAGGTAAACAAAGGTGTCAGAAGCGGGTTCATAGATAAAATCATACAAAACAAACAAAAAACTCGTGAAAGCTTAAGTAGAAATAGATAAGTGAAACAGAATCAGAGTGGAAGATACTCATGACTTTCTGAAGACAGCACACTGAAGGTGAAATGTTTCAATTGGAACTTTTCTAGCATGTGAATGCCAACAGTTAAAGCAAAGACTTTGGCTAACTCTTTTGAAGATTATTTCAAATCAGATTGAGTGTGGCTACAGATTCTAACCCCACAGCTCTGTACAGAAAATGGTTTAACTGTCTTTATGCCATCCAAGTGTTTGCAACCAAATATTAGATTTCCAAAAGTTCTGAAAGAGTATCTGTTTTACCAGTAAAAAGTCATTGTCTTAGACTCTGATATACTGACAATGTTTTTGTATAATTTCCATGAATATGAAATTAATATTTTTCATATAGGAATATTATCTGTGTTGAGTTTTAGTGGTACTTTTTTAATACTTTCTTAGCAAGAGAAATATGTAACACAGATAAAAATGTAACACATACCTCAAAAGTGACAGGTATATTGCGCTTCAAAGCAATTTCAAACACTACGCTGATCTCAGATTTGTTTGCATCTTTATCTTCTTCTGATTCTTTTCCTGTTTCTCCATTCTGAAAATGATGCATACATAATCATACTACAATTCTTAGAAGATCAACAAAATCCAATATCCTTCTTCCCCCCATTTCTCAAAGACTTTTGAAGTTTCCTGTCAGGCTGTAAATCAGCATTTGCACATCCATCTCAGCACTCCATTATCAGACACCTCCTGACCGAAGCCATATATATTGTGCTTATGCTTCATAACAAAGGAACACATACATCTTAATTTAGAAATTAACTATAAACAGTAAAGTAATGTCTATGGATGTTAGTCTTATTAATGACATGGATAACAATTGTCTCAATACACACTTGTATCAAACATGAGGATCAAACAGATCCTTTGACCCATTTCTCAGGCTCTCTGTGGGTACCTCTTCTAAGCAAGGAGGAAATCTGTGCTTGGAAAGTACAGAAGACTGTACTTCTCTCAGATGAAATTCAGTCAATCACCCCCACACTCTGACTGGGTCACCAGGTTACAGGTGTCCTCAGCAGGTCCAGCTGGTTAATGGCCCCTCCATCAACTTCCCTCTGGGAGTTATGACCAGTGTGAAAAGGTAGTGACAGAGAACAGCTTGCTCAACACAGAACATTATTTATTTATCCATAGGAACATAACAAACAGAGAGGCAAAGAGATAAAAAAAAACAAAAGGCACATGAAACATTATTCTGCCTAAAATTCAGCTTTGCTTTACTCTTCAGGTAAATCTAAATTTTCTCACCCAACCATTAGCACAGGGATCAGTCACAGTTTTGCCTTTTGCAACTACTGCCTTTGGTGTTTGTCCCCCAGGCCACATTTCCTTAGTTCTCAGAAACTTCACTTCCAGCTATTTTCAAACTGCAAAGCTCTGAAATACTTCAAACTAGGATTTATCAACAACCATGTAACCTTGGCCAGGCTCCTAATTTTTTATTAGTGGAGGTAAACATCAAAGACACTTGGGCTGAATTAGGTGGATTCCTGCAGAGCTCCCATGTTACATAACATAGTCTGATCTAAATCTTCAGCCACCAGTATAGCTACAAAATCCAGATACCACAGTACTAAAACAACATTAAAAAGCACTAGGTTCTTCACATTACAATGAAATTGATCCATCTTTTATCTATCTTTTTTAACTCTTAATATTAATCTTTAAGATAACACAGGGCCAAAAATCCAGCACTCAGCTGCAGACAAAGAACACCTTTTGTCTCATTAAATTGTTGCAAAATTTTTATTCTGAAAAAAGCCATTTACATGCCTGATATTGATCTGGAGCTAAATACAAACTAAAATATTATGAAGTTTATAGAACCTCCAGAAAAAAAAACAGGTGCTGTGCAAAACAGTAATAAGGGTAGTTACAATGAAATTACATAGGACCTCTAGCTCATTTCATTTAATGAAACTAAAGTACCACTGAAATCAAGAATACAGATCATTACTTGCAGGACAAGCAAAGCATTGATTAGTTTCACTGAGAAAGATTAGCGGAGTTAAAAGGAAAATATTTAAAAGTAAAAAAAAAAAAAGGGGGATATAAAGAATGGGATGCTACTATTCTGTAGCATAAATTCTGTAGCAAAAACCTTAGTGAGAATATTACTTGATATTGTATTCAATTAAGTTTGTGCTTTATAAAGGACACTGATAATTTAGAAGCTGGCAAAAAAAAAGCCCAGAGAACAAACTACTGATTAGAAAAAACAACTTTGCACTGAGACACTATGAAAACAATCAGTTCTACAAAAATTTCAAAAATACTTAAGAATAATCTCTAAATATATATGTGGGAGAGATTTTTGATATCTGTTGGTTACATTTAGCAAACATAAGAAAACACCAATTAAATAGAAAATTAAGCTAAATGAATTCTAAAATAAATACCTCACAAATTGTCTTTGAAATGGAGAATAATCAAACACTGGCATAATTTACATAAAATTATATAATGCCCACTGGACTGTCAGCAAGCCTTGAAGTCAAGAATGTTTAGGTTTTCTAACTGTACTCTAATTTAACCAGATATGTATAGTCTAAACTAGAAACCATAGTTTAAATTTTCATGATCAATACAAACACATCTGTCCAGAAAATCCCTCATTGCCCCTTCTGCCCCTACAATTTAACTCCCTGCATATTTTTTCTGCCAAACATAGTAGAGAACCTAACTGTGAGTGAAGAAAAGGGAGGATCAAGGTTCAGACCTTAGTTCTCAGCAATAAAGTTTCAAGCCTTAGGAAGATAAAATATATTCAGGAGTGTCTCAGACAGTTTGGATTTAAATTTGATCCTCATTCCCACAACTGACACTTTAATTGTAAGGCCTTTCTTAGGCTCACATCTATGAGACAGCAAAGGTGCTTTGGCAGACACACAATAGCTCTTTGTGAAAGCACATTCACCAGCAGCCCTGCCCTGTTGGCTGATTGCTTCTTGCTTCTGCTCACCTTATGCTCTTCTACACATTTGCCCAATTAGGTATTAAGATGGCAATATTCCTTTTCAGTGGTTTAATACGGACATAAGATTTTATCCTTTATTAAGTTTTTGTAATAAAAGGAAAAAATTATAGCTTGAAATGGAAGAAGAATATACAGAAGGGTGCATTAAGGATGGCCATGAAGGCCAAAAGATTGGCCTACGTAAGTAACTACTGTGCTATATTCCATGGATCCCATTGCAGTCAAGTTCACTGAGTTACTAATGGGATTACTAGCTGGGTAACAGCAGGTCTGTCCTTGCTCCCTCAGGAGCACACTGTCAGGGAGTGGGGAAGAAAGAGGCTCAACCTCATAATGGAATTGAGGCCAGCCAGAGTATGATGTGTACTGGCTCTGATCCATGCCTGATGTTTGAGGAGCAATGAATCAATCATCTTCCACAGATAACCAAGCTGCCCAGTTTTGCTGAAGGAAATAGAGTTTTACTAAGATGGACCATGTCCCATGGTGAAAGCACACCCCACCCCCGCATGGTGCCCTGTGTGCACCTCTCACGGGCAGCAGCAGGGAGGAGCCTGAACCTTGGCACCATTAAGCCCTTCAACTCTATTTCAACCAGGCTCCAGTCCTCTGGAGAGCTACGCTCAGCTCTACACAGTGCAACACTTTGTACTCCCTCCATCATGATCTCAGCAAAGTGTTACCTCCAGCCTTCTCCAGCCACCTACAGCTCTAACCCATGAAGTGACAGAGGTGTTGTTCATGACTAACCTACAACCAGTGCCCTTTAACCTCAGCATAATCAAGCCACAGAGATTTGACTGAGGATTCAGTTTAGTCTCCTGCAAACACACATCTGCTGCTGAGAACCTACAGTATCCCAGTGGTCTTCAGCTGCTCCCAGAGGTCTTGCAAGTACTTGGCTTCTTTGACTGGGAAATGTTATTATATTTTTGCTTTCAATTTAGAAAGATCATTCTGAGAATAATTCTTCTGTTCAGT
>VYZP01040860.1:4885-15730 GCA_013400635.1 Hypocryptadius cinnamomeus
TAAAGAGATCCCAGAAAATAAACTAAACTAGAACTTTTCGTTTTGTCCACATGGATTTTTCCTTCATGTCTTTTATTTTCTTTTTTCCTCCCTTCTTTTCTTCCCCTTCTCCTATTTATACTTGAAAGCTATTTACGTCCCCTATTCCCATTAAGGCTAAACATTTGCTATTAATTTTAAATGCTTTCTTCATTGTATCACTGAACCATAACAGATTTTTTAGCTAAATTTGTTTTCTTTCATGTCAAGGGATGTGGCTTTGGAGATATACAATTAATGCATTTTCCTACCAAAAAAAAAAAAAACCAAAACCAAAAAACCCACACAGAAAAAGAACAGAAAAGTATTTTCTGTTCAAATATTTGCTAAGAAATTTCTACAGCTGTGGGAATTTAGTCCTTCTCAAACACACCACAGTATACCCTTGTCCCTTAATGAATATAAACTTGCTATGATCATTGGGCCTGTAGTAACTTGTATTTATTGTTGTACTCATCCACAATCATGTGGCTCAAAATACAGGATGCAGCATCTTTAAGTATTAAAAAAACCCCATAAACTTTAGAAGCTCATTTCAAGCTCCATTCCATAGTGGCAGATCTGACAGGAAAAAAACCTAAAAATAATAATAATCACAGTTCTACTTGATTTCTTTTCAGATGAAGTCATTTTGCTGATCATCCCCATTGTCTTTCAGAGTACCTCTGCTGGCTCTGCCACCTATTTTGTGAGCCGTGCATTGTTGCATCTAATTTATTCTTTAGTTTTGCTGATATCAAACACTCTGCATTTTGGACTGCTTTGCTTTTGTGCTCTGAGCAGATGTTTGCATCGGCTCTGGGATGTCACTCCTGAGGGGAAGGAACTCCTCAGGTCAAGACAACTGCACAGAAATTTGGGGCACAGCATCCATTTTATCCTAAGGAGCTTTCAGCTCCTGTATCATAAAATGCAATCCCATGAGCAGGGAGTGCCTTTCTGGATTTCCTTGTCCAAGGTAAGTCCATCACAGCTGAACTGACAGCCACATTTGAAGGAAATCTTGCCAACCACATTTGAAAGAAACCAGGAATATGCCAGTATTCTGGCTCTGGATCCTAAATGGACCATCTGCCTGAGCTGCCTGCCCAAGTCCTGGACAGAACGAAAGTTCAAACAAAAATTTGTCTGTCTTCTCTGTGTCACAAGAGCACATGACAGTTGCAGTTACAATAAAATAAAATTTTAAAAAATGGTGAAAGTTATATTATTGTCAGTACCACAAACATATTTGTAAGTCCACAGCATCTGCCCTTGCCTCTGAGCTGGGTTGTGTGTCTGTGCTCCATGGGGCAATTTTTTGAAGGTAATGCCAGCATGGACAGGATGTTTCTTTCTGGAACTGATCATCTATGAACAATGGATACAGATAAAACACAGGAGAAAATGTTCTGCCTTTCCCAGGCACTGATCTGTGACCCACAGAGCTGCCTCAGGTAACACAATGGTGTTGTGTAAAGCTTCAGGAATATGCTGCACATATCCAGAGTCCCTCAGCTGTTTGCTGGGAAAGGTTTGAAGCTATATTGATGAGCTGTGCAATCTAGGGCCCAGCTTTTCAACTGTTCCTATAGATAAATCCATATAGATACTGTTCATATAAACAAGGGCTCTGTTTTGCATTTAACTTGGCAAATAAAGACCTAAATACACAAATAACAAAATTTAATCCAAAGTGTCTCCTTTTCTGTTGATATAAAGTTTGCAATAAATAAGAGATAAAATATGTAAATATTTGAACAAAAATATAATTAAAAGAAATGAGAGAAACTCCTGTTTTCACAGCTGGTCATTGGTGCCAATTGCCAGCCTCACATTTCATCTTCAGGACTCAGTTGATTAAGGTGGCCATGACATATTTTCTGTCAAGAAGCCATTCATATCTATAAAGATGTACATCCCAACTTCACTCTCCCAAAATAGCAAATTCATTCAGATTTTGTAAGACATGCAAATGCTGCAGCTTCACTGATGCTCATGGAAGCGATCTGCCTCACTTGGGAAACATGCAGAAGAGTTTTTTTACTTGTTGGAATTTTTTTTTCTTTTTTTTATCACCTGCTGCTGTTTTTCCAGCTTCTCACTTTCCAATACAACTTAAAAACACTCACCCTTCCACTAAGTCCATTCCCCAGCAACAACAACTCCATTAGAATGAATGTTATAGGAATGATGGTCCCTTACTACCAATAATTGAATTATCAAATCCATCTTGGTATCCTCACTCTCTGTATCCAGCACCAAGTGGACAAGGCTGGGAGGCTCCTCCACCCCCTGGTATATCTCAGCCTTGGTGTTGAGGAACTGTCTTCTCCTGGGATAAGAGCCTAATTTATCATCCCTATAATGATGCATGTTTCTTGTTTCATCCAGCTGCCTTCTTTGGAAGAAACGGACAGCTAAATAGATTTAAATAGATTATATCCTAATTAATAATTAACATTTAAAGCAGATATACAAAATGGCTCACAGCCAAGTGGGAAATAAACCCTTTTCTTCAAGCTACAATTAATTTCTTCCAGAGATGAAATGATAAGAAGTACAAGAAAATATTTAGCAACATTTATCTGCACATTGAAATAGAATTATTATGACCTGAAAAATGTATGGAAAGGTTCCTGACATCTGGTCCTCCTTGATAATATTCTTCCATGGTGCTCAAACAAAATGCTGAATAACAAATACACCACAAAGCTCTGCCTCCTATCCCATAAAGTCTGCTTTTCCCTACTCTTTTATTTTTTCCTCCCCTTTGTCTAAAAATTAAATAAAATATATGAAATTAATCCAGTGAAAAAAAAAATCACAGGATTCAGAGGAGAAATCCTTACATTTCTACTTATTCTCATCAAAGTCTGGAATAAAGTAGGATTGAACACTGACCAGCTTTACAGACCCTCTTACAGCAAAGATTGCAGGACCACTTTGCTGCCACTTTAAGCTCCAGGCTGCTGTGCTGTGAATATAGGAAGGGATATTCCGTGGCATTTGAAGACAAGCCTGAAAACATGCATTACATATATTTGTTATAGTAAATAAAGCATTCTTTCCCCATAACTCCAGAAATGCAATCCAGTGCTATTAAACTCAGTGCTTACATTTGAATTTACTCAATCCCTTTCTATCCGGAAGCATTTCCTCTCCCCTCCAAACACAGCTGCTTTAATCCCAGGCCCAAAATAAGACACATTTCAGCACTGACAGCAGGAGCAGAGGCCAAGGAGCCAAAGCCAGACCTGCTAAGTCTCAAGGCTGCTGCCACTCCCTCTGCCCCAGGTCTCCACAGGTGATATTTCCCTCTAGCCTGCACATTTTGGAAACAGCAGGCATAGATGGGATGGTACCATGTGCTCCATCCTCACTTTTGACAAATATGGGGCCCTAAGTAACCTGATCTAGGGGAGGGGAATCCTCCCTGCACATGGCAGGGCGTGGAACATGATGATTTTTACCATCCCTTCCAGTGCAAGCCATTCTATGATTTTATGATGTATTTCAGGTGGAAAAAACATGAAGGATTCAGCTCTTTTCCAGATGGGGACTGTGCCCAGCGAAGGATTTACCTGCTGATGGATCCTTTGGCACCACTGCAATAACCCAGATAATTACAAATTGTTATCTTGAGCCAAAGCCTACGGGTCAAACTGGCCCAGAGGCTTCAAATGGAAGCTCACATCATCTTTGAGTGAGTGAACATTAAAAGAAAGGAAGCAGACTTTATCTTTAAGGCTGTGCTAGGCAAACATTTTTTGCAGAAAGTGAATAATAAATATGCTGTGTGCCATAGTAATGTCCGTGGGGGGAGGTAAGGAATTGCTATAAAACATGGTATTCTAACTACTACAGATGTTGCTGCTAGAATTTACAGTTTTCCCTGCATGCTTATCTCTCCTCACCAGTTTCTGCACATTGAATCACATTCAAACATGGGCCATTTGAAGCCATCTTTTTATTATTTTAACCTTTTTTTTTTTTTAGCTACTATTAATTTCTTCTGTGCTATTCTGTAATGTTAAATAGATTCAAGAACTGTATTTACAAACCTCATGCAATCCTATTTTGGCACATGTAAATTACATGCAAATACATTCTAAATTAGTTTGTTTATCACTCCAGAATTCTAATCCAAAGGTTTTGTTTTTTAAATTTAGTTTTGCTTCTGCCATGTTTACAAATGAGTTTGACTATGGAAAATAACTTAATAAACTCAGGGTTAGCTATGCAATTAGAGGAGGCATCGGGGAACCATAAAACCTGGAAAACAATATTTACATCTTTTGTACATCCAAGATTCCACCATTTTTTTTCTCCCTTAAATTCATCATTTCAAAATATTGCTGTTATTTTCATATGAGGACAAACAGCAAGAACTCATTTTTATAACCAATGACCCCTCTCTCCAACAAGCAATTCATAGGGTAGCACTGGATAAAATGCATAAAGTAGAAGATTTCATTATAAAAAAAGAGAAAATGAAAAATAACTGAATTAACATTGATCATGACTTTTCAACAGCATTTCTTATTATTACGGCCAGGCAAAGTCTCCTGTGGGCAGTAAAGCTTTCCCATGTATTATTAGCCCTCTACAGAAAGCTATGAAAAGACACAAATCTGTTTTGTCAAAGGACAGAAGAGCATTTAGTTATAGGAGGAAGTATGGCCATAATCCATTGTGGGGTTGAAGGTGAAGAAAACAGAACTATAACACGAAGCCTTGAGAGAGCAATACCCCGCAGTTAATTCCTGAGCTCCACGGCCCAGCCGCCTGGGCTGCAGGGAGAGCTCCCTCCCAGGGCAGCCTGGCATCTCCAGGGTTTGTATTTATGAGCAGCAGCACTGCTGCCTGCCAGCTCTGCTCATGCTGGGTGCTTCCAGAGGCATTTTTTGGGATGCCACAAGTGGCCACTCAGCCGGTGTGAACACCAGCGCCCCGGCAGAGGTGTCCCCCAGAGGTGGGAATGCCTTTCTTGGCTGTGCTGCTGCTGGTGATCCAGCCCAGAGCCCAAATGAGACATTTAGGAAAGTTTCCCAGTCCATGGAGTGCTTGGATAACAAAACTCAAGCCCAGCTCCTGAAGTGAGGGGGCTCAGCTCGGAATCGGCGTGAAGTCACTCTCGCTGTTGGGTTTGTCCAACCTTTGACAAGAATTAGGGGTTTGGTCCAAGTCAGCTGCAATTTAAGTGCTCTGGATCAGATCCCAAAGCAAACGTGCAGCAGGTCTAAGTGAGGGTTCTTTTTGCATCCAGCTACAGGCCCTACACCCTTACAGTCCCTGGAAGGAAGGTGGGTTCAGCACAGGGGATAGGCAGCAGCACAACAGAATTTTGCATCGCTGTGAGGCTCCCTGGAGGATGAACAGAAAAATCAGGGTCTCTACAGATAATCCTTCCTTCCTTGCTCCTTCCAGTAGTCCCCAGAGGATAAGGACAAGGGATGCAGCTGTGCAACAGGGCAGGTAATAAAATAAAGCATCATGAATAACACAATCTCTTGCTATCTCCTAGGTATTTGGAAAACAGTTATTTTCATTTTGATTCATATGGCCCAGACATGTGACTCTGGTTCATGCTGCCTCGTGCCCCTTCCCCTCCTCTGCCTGGCTCCTCTGGCAGCACTCTCTGTCCTGGCACTCACAGCAGGGTCTTGTGCAACATCAGGAGCAGAGCGTGGTGTTCAGACAGTATTTCACCTTCCTTTAACTGCTTCTTAAGGACACTGCAGTGCTGCTACTGCCTAACAGTCCTCACGTTATCTCATTTAGCAGCAGCTCAAATGACTCCCTCCAAAGCTGCACTGGGCTGTGTGATGAACAAGTCTCTTTTCCACCATGGCTTATGCTGCACTTATAGTCTGAATTCACAGAACCAGCACACCTTCCCCATTCAAATCTCTACTAAAAATTCCTTTGTTACAAGCTCAAAATAATAATAAGGGCTCTGGGTTATCCTTTCTTGTGGGTTTCCCTGTGACCTTGGCTGACTGCTTTAACAGAAATGTTCTGCATGCAAAAAGAATGAGCCCACTGGCAATCCTTAGAAACAAATGAGCTTAGGAAAAATGCTTTGTGCAGCTGCTGCTCCCCTCTTCTTCAGTCCCACTCATTGTTGCTGTATAATCACCACTGTTTTTGCCATTTTCTGTTACATCAGAGATTGGAGGAAAGGGGGAGCAAAGAGACACACTTCTATGAAAATAACATTTTATTTTTGATATTCTCTTTCCATGTTTCCCATCTACTGCCCCGATCTTTGTCTACTTAAGTTGCCGATTATTCAGGAGCAGCTTGTTGTCACTGCATCCAGCAGGATGACACCCCTGTGGACTGGGGTACATGGATGCTGCTAAAATAGAAATGAAGCACATTTGCTGCATGTGCCTGGCTAGGTTAAAAAAAAAAGACACAAGCCAAGATTCAGGCCCAGGTGCAATTCACCTGCACTGGAATAACAGTACCCTAAAGCCAGTGAAAAAAGGACTTGGGGCTTCTCTGTCTCTGGCACAGCACCCAAGTAACAGGGCTTGGAGGTAGCTGTCCCCACACTGGTGAGGCTGCAGCCAGCTCTGCTGTTCAGGGCTCTGCTGGCTCATGCATTTCTGCACTGTGTTCTATTTTGTAGTGTCAATATAATCCTCTGCTGCCTTCTACATGTTTAATACAATGATTTCCACTTAGTCTTGTTCAGATCACTCAGTGAGGAGAAATGTGCCTAAGTGAAGAGTGACAGGTGACCTTGAGAATTAAAATTTCATTGAAAAGGAAGAATGCTTTCCATTCTTTCCATCTGATACTGAAGAAATAAGGGGTTTATGAGAAAAAAAGTTTCTATTTTAAGTTTTCCCTGAGCTTACACAAGAAGAGGGTCACAATACACCTGTGCACAGGCTTGCTGATTTTCAGTCCCTCTAAATGAGTAAGATGCTCATTCTGCACATTGTGAAGTAAAACAAAGTATTATGTGCAAACATTTACAGCATAAAAAGCCTTGTCACCTGGGATACTTGCTGCTTCTGAAAATTCTGATCAAAGATAAGAACTAAGACAACTCACTGTAATCAATTATGCACACATAGTCCTCAGCCTATGTGCAATTCATAAAAATAATACTGAAAACATTATGTGGATTTACATGCAGAAATGAAATATGGACATGGTCAGAACACTAATCTTCTGATTGCTATTTTATATTGGCAATCCTGGCACTTTGAGCTAGTCTTTTTCTAGATACTGTTCCCTTGGAGAGATTTCCAGCAGTCCTTCAGCAGCTCCTGCTTACACAAGAGGAGCTGCAGAGCCATAGCCCAGGGCAGGAGGTGACAGGAGGCAGCACCCAGGGACTCAGTGCTGTAACAACCTGGACATGGGTTTTATGTCCATGCAGGCAGAGATTATTAATCCCCACACATCCCCAAAGCCCTCAGGGTGCATGGAAAGCCTTCATTTGACAATCTGACTGAATTTAACAGAGGAACAATGCCCATGTGTAGCACAGGGCCCCTATATGTGCACCCCCTATACATGGACTGACCAGAGGCAGTGGTCACCCTCCCACATTGGCCACTAAATCCAAAAGGCAAGTTGAAGATGTATCCAGGTTTCAGGCAGGTATGAACATGCTCCGATTGTCGTCCTCACAAGTACCAAATTCACATTTTGAGGTCTTTTCTACATCTTTCCCACTCACCCTTATAACAGCAAAGTCAAGGAATTCATGTTGCAATATCAATCCTCTCATCAGCTTTACACCCCTCAAAACCTGTAAAATATTTAGATTTCCACGTGAGGATCTGTTCATGTTTTGCTGAAGCTGATATCCTTTCGTCACAGGTCTTACACATTTTTGCCCAGGTGAGCCCCAAAGAGAACCCAGTGACTTAATGAGCAGATCAATTACTGTTCATAAGAAAAGATACTGTCTCTTTAAAGGTTATTTGAAGGTTGATTGCTATCTTATTGCTTATATCCTGCAAATCTATTCAGCCTTATGAATGAATTTGACCTTTTTATACTTACTGGGGGAAAAAAACAGAACAGAAGTTAATTTAGAGCTCTATAATACAACACTTTTTCCCAGAGAAATGAAAGGGCATTCAAATCGATACCTGCACAATAACACTCTGATGAATGTTTGCACCCAATTTTCTCATTTTGCTAACTTGAGATTGGGCATTTTGAATAGTTCTCAAAGAACATATTCTTTATGTGCTGTGAAGTATGTGGTATTGTGTCCAAACAATGCTAGAGGATAATCATTATAGGAGTGTCACTGGGCCTGAAAAGGTCAGTTAGTTAGAAATGTCAGCTTTCAATGCAACTGTGCTGGACCTTCCCATGTAAGGAACCAATTAAAGGGACATGCCAAGGTGCATGGAAACACCATGGTGACCCAGAATAATAATAAGGAATTGTGAAAAAGCTTGATATTTTTCTTCAAAAGTAATGGATTAGCCTTTAGAATATCTTCTCTGCGGTCTTATTTTGACTTCGCAAATATCACTTCTTCTACATGTATCCAAAAAAAGGTCACTTTTTTAAATGCAAAGGTGGGGATGAAATAGCCTTACTAAAAGTAAACATTCTACAACCAAATGAGGATAAAGTTCTGGTTTCATTATTGAATCAAAAAAGTGTCATTTCAGTAGAACTCAAAACTGGGATATTGGAGATGGATGTGGGTCTTGGTGGAAAACACGGGTGGAAATAGTTCAGGGGACAGGGAGAAAGATCAGGGAGGATTTATTCTCTTGGGACATGGTGTGAGGGAAGGAAAAGACACTGGAGTAGGAGGCATCTCTGCAATTATTATTCTGGCAAATGCAGAGGTATAACTGAAAATTAGGAAGGTACTGATCTGCATGAAAGAGTAATTACAAGCAACAATATTATTTCTCCTTATCACAGCAAATGGAAATTCTTACAGCTCTTTAGATACTGTAAAGATGAGAAATTGGATATAGTAAAATTTCCTAATTAGCCTCAGGACAGATGAAGCCAACCTAATGGCACAAAAAAAGGAAAAAGAGTCCATGTCTTCCTTCTGCTCTCTGCTAGTACAATTATCTCGCTAAAGTTTCATCAAGCCTGGAACAAACTTCTTCCTGTAGATTTATGGTTCAGCTAACACAGACAACACAAGAATTTCACTTTGAGCAGAGATTTAAGCATTTATATTTTATTTTTATGGTAGGGAAATTCTTGTACTGTGGGTTCAGACAAACCATTTGGGGTCTATTGCCTTGCTGAGCAGTGAGATTCTGACTCCCCCAGTTGTCTCATATTATTGTGGGGAAATAGGTGGATTAATACCCAGTGATACAGGAAATAATTCACTAATTATTAAAAGACTCAATTATTACTGGAATTCTAATTTCTTTTCTCCACCAGCTTTGCAAGTAAAAAAGCATGTGAAGCTTCACTAACAAACTTGAGCAGTGGTTCAGTTAGGCTGTTTAAAATCTTCAATGCCATCCTTTGACACATACTTAGACCAAAATCAATGTGCTATTAATTAATAAGGACTTGCAAAAAAAAATGTCCTCGAGTTTTAGCAGCAAACAACTTTCTGTCACATTTTATTAGTTGGTATCATTTTTACTAATACCTGTCTTATAGCTTCATGACTTTGAGTTCATATTATTTTCATGCTTCAATTAGAAAGAAGTTGATAGCCAGACTATCCAGGAAGGTAATGGAAAAGTCTTGTAGCAGGGCTTAGTGGTGGAATTTATAGTTAAATGAAACTTTGAAATATACTATAAAACTTCTCCTTCCTTTACGCACTTTTACTTGAGGTCTCATAAACAGTAATATGTAGAAATGCAAAACTTAATCAGCTAAAAAATATAGCAAATCCCACATATCACTTTATGCAATGCCAGGAGAGCAGAAATATATTTTCCTAACCAGAGGAAATTAACTAGGCAACAGTCCTATATCTATAATTTAAAGCAGTAAAATATGTATGGCAGAAGCTAAAGCCACCTTAAAAGAATTCAGGGTAGCAGTATATCACAAATTAATGAAATGGAGACATTTTTAGAGCATGCAGCACTGATGATATTAAAGGGGGGAGAATATTTCACCACATAGATCAGACTGATAAATACTTTTAAAATCAAGCTTTTTTTCCCTGTTTAAAAGTGTAAGATCTTGAATATTAGGAGGAAGCACGTACAAACCATTAATATTTCTGATCAAATCTCAATAGAGATTAGGATTATTTTACTCTGTCCCTGCCTGCCCCTCTGATGTGGTTTACACATTAGGAAAATCTGAGTAAATCAAAAGCCAGGAATTACGGTGTCAGCACTTAGTTTTTTCATCTAAAACAGAGCTGAAAGAAACTTAAAAAAATTACTTTATATTCCATGCTGTAGCCAAGCTGGACACTACGGAATATTCAACTACCCCAGGTTTTTTAAATGCAATCAATTTACTGCTGCCAAATGTAGTAGGTTTATATACATCTGGGAAACATGCACCTACGGTGCTGATGAATTTCTCCTGACATTGCACTGATTTCAAGAGAATGTTATTTTAAATTGGCAGTAGAGAGACTGGTAGAGAAGGATAAAGCCCTGAGGATGGCTGAATCAAAGAGAATTTCAAAAGAATTTTCCTGATGGTTCTTGGATAATATCACATGTTAGCTATTTTCAAAGCCAATAGTTTCCAACACACTTCCATTTATGGTATCAATAATTAAAAAATACTTCAGTGGGAGAGGAACTTACCTTACTGAGAAGAGAAATTGGAAAGCTGTGTTATTATCATAAACACAGGAGATGCAAAAAGCTGTGTCTCCAT
>VYZP01040861.1:0-16543 GCA_013400635.1 Hypocryptadius cinnamomeus
GACAAATATCATGTATATAGGTTAAGAAAAGCTTTATAGATTTACAGTTATGTTGTACCCCCTCACGTGGTTATCAAGGGACAGCTGGAGTTGGGACACCTGGGAGGGCTGGCTTGTCACTATGGTGACACCTCCAATCAGGATCTGAGGAAGAGATCTCCACCACTGGACAGCGAAGAAGGGGTTGATGGACAGAACTTTGGGAGGGGTTAAAGGGTTAAAAAGGAAAAAACCTCCATTGTGTGGATGAGCACATGGCAGGGGAAAATCTTTTGCTCTGAGGACCATAACCTCTTTTCTTTTTTCAGTCTTCTGTTGTATTTTTCATAAGGTTTAATAAACCTTCCTAAACTGTGACAAGTGAGTAGCTATTTCTCACAGGTGACACTACAGTGACACGAGCTGTCATGGCAGCAGCTCCAGCACAAAGCTCACAGCACACAAATCTCTCCACCCGTGGGGAGATGTGCAGCAGAGATCACAAAGCTCATAAATAAACCAGGTCAGGCTTTGGAGAGTGCTTCACCCCCTGGTGCTCAGAGCAGTTGCTCAGCACCCCCCAGAGCCAGTCACACAGGGAAGAGAGGAGCTTTGCCAAGATGTGTGCTCAGCATGGTTGGTGTCCAGCTAGCTGGGATTGCTGGGAGTGCTGGGGTTCCTGGCGAGCACGTGCACGGCTGCTCCTCGCTGGGACAAGTGTTTGCAAGGCAGAAACATGCAAACTCAACCCCAAGTGGAATATTCATCTGAAAAGCCTAACCAGAGTGTATTTTTGGGTGTCCTGTTTAAAAGCCATCCAGTCAGGGAGCAGAAACAATGGCAGATGGTTTAAGCTGTCAGTCACACGATGTGAACACGAGCAGACAGCCAAGTGCAGGGAGAGTGGTTTCAGCTCTCTGCTCGTGAATAAGGGCACGCTGGCAGAGCTCTGGGGGAGCAGCTTGATTCCTGGCTGTGGGGTCTCTGAGCTCCCCTTGCCAAGTGCTTGTGTGAGGAGACTTGCTGGGTCCCACCAGGAGAGGGGGGTTAAAAGCTCCTCAGCGTGAGAGAAGCTGTCACTACCCTGCACTGGTGTGTCACAAGCACATCCTTCTTTCCCTCTGCTCACATCTCTGCAGGCTCCTGCCTCTTCTCTGCTCCAGATGTATGATAAGGAGGATTTACTGAGCTCCCTTGTGTTTGTCTCTCCCTCTATCCATTACTGAGCCTGTGGCTGAGCCCTCTGCACACCCTGGAGGTGAAGCTCAGGTTCCCTGGACTGTGCATAGCCAGGGGATGCCCAGGGGATGCCCAGGATGCCCAGGATGCCCAGCTGCAGGAGCTGCATGTGGCACACACACAGTGTGTACCCTGAGAAGGACCATTGTGTGACTGTGTGGTACAGAAATTAACTCTGAGAGACCACTGGCTGCTTTTGAGGCACAGAGAGTCAGAATGTCAGTACTGAGCAAAGTCTGTCCCTCTGGCTGCACACTGCCTCTCCTCAGCACCCAGCAACCCCTGGTCTGGAAAAAACTGGACTTCAGTGTGTGCTGGGAGACCAAATACTGAGAAAAACAAACACACCATTTCAGAGGAAGGGCTGATAACCAGAGCCCTTACTTCAGCTGTCCTCAGCTCCTGGTAATCCCCTGTGCCCAGATGAGCCAGACACGGGGCTGCTTCTGCAAAGAAGGGATCACGGAGCTGGAGCTGCCCCTGCACACAGCAATGTGCTCTCATTCTCCAGGCAATGGTCTCCATTGTGAGGGGATTGGATTAGCCTCCTCTGTTTGTAGGGAACGCTGTTCCTGAATCTCACTCCTGACCTTCAGACTGTATTTCCTCATTTTCAGGTTATATTCATAAAAACCAATTTATACCCATTTGTTCTTCTGCCAGCAAAGGTCTTTAGCTTAAAGAGTCAAGAACAGATCTTCTTAATCCCTGTAATCTACCCCACATTTATGTCCAGAGAGCAGTGAATGTGTCTCTCGTGGAGCAGGCAGCAGGATCTGCATGCACTTTTCCAGGCATGGTCTCTCCTGCCATCAGTTTCTCCCTGCCATTCATGCAGGAGCCATCCTGGGATATCCTGGCATTGCATTTGCCCCTTTCACTGTGACTGCAGTGGGTTAGACTTATGATAAACTTATGCTCTCCAGTCCTGCCCGTGGTTTCCAGCTGCTGAGCTCCCAGCCTGGAGCAGAAGCCCACTTCCCAAGGGCATCATTCATGGGGGTGCCACAGCCAATTCCCAGCACTCCAAGATCAGCTCAAACTAAGATGCAATCCCATTCATCTAATCAGCAGTGCTATTTCTGCCAAGGTCTCTCCTGTCATGGCCAGCTCCATCGCCACAGCAGCACCAGCAATGCTCCCAGGACCCGATGTTTTGTTAATTGTGTTAATTATTGCTGTGTTGACTGCATGGGGCAATGTCTTCCAGGGCATTCAGAGCTCCAGGGAGAAGCTGAGGCCCAAGTCCTGCTCTAAGGCTGCTCCCCAGTGTGATGTGCTGCTGAACCCATGCAGTGCCTAGCTGGGAGACTGTCACTGGTGTATTTATTTGGTGCTTATTCTGCTAGGAAAAAACTCAGAATTTTTTGGTCTAGCAAATTTAGTTTCCATTCTCTGCAGGCCTCAAAATTTCCTAAGACTGGAAAAATTTGAAACCACAATGTTCTCTGACAATAATGCAGAGAACTCACCACCTGAGGAGTCAAACCCCCAATCACTGGCTGTTAAATGCTCTGCAGCAGACATGAGGTTTGGCATAAACCAGAGGCTTTAGCACAGAAAGTGGCAGAGAACTTGTGGGAAAACCAGGCAGGGAAAGGGAGCCAGAAAAGGCCAATTGCTGCTCCTGGAGGGCTACAGGTAGTGCAACCTCAGAGCTTGAGAACTGGTTTTCTTCCTTTGGCCCAGAAGAACTCTGTTATTTATCTGCTTCAGGTAGATGCAAACTGCTCCTAAGGTATCCCTGAGAATCCTCAACACACCTCCTGCTCTGTTTTGGCCCTTCCCCTTTCCCCTGAATGCTCCTGGGGTGGAGATGAGGTGCTGAGGCTCTCAGGGGGATGGGGCTGAGCTTGTCCTGGGGCAGGCTGGGGGGCTGCTGGACACGAGATGGGACAGAACACAGAGAGTGCTGCTGGCAGGGCCAGGTGTTCCCTGGAATGGGCAGCAGGTTCCCAACCTCCTCCCTGAGAGCCTGCAGGGCCCCATGGGGCTGGAGGGAGGCTGGGCTGAGGCTGGGAAGGTGAGCAAGGCAAGCACAGGTAAAGTCAGTGCCAGAGCCTCCCTGACCCAGCACTACTGAGAGAGCTCTGCCTCACTTTGCAGTGCTCATCCCAAACCTGGGTTGCCTCAATCTACCTGCAGCACCTTGCACTTGGTCTTGTACAACCACATGAGATTCCCTCTGGCATTTCTTGAGCCTGTCCAGGTGAAATTTGGGATCCCTCTTCCTGTTTCACCACAGGTTCTGTCATTCTCAGTGCACAGATGACACTGTGTTTTGTATTTCAAGCACGTTTCAGTCTGCAGCCCCTGTGATGGGCCAGGAGTGTTCCAGAGCTTTGAAACAGAGGTACCAAGCTGCCCTTTTCTTCATGAGCAGCCCATGAAGGAAAAGGACCTTTAAAACCAAAATTATTTCCAATAAAGCCAGGAAGTCCACTGCCAGGACCCTGCAGGCTCTGGCAGGTGCAGCATGTGCTGCTGCAGCCCAGGATGGGGTAGTGCCCTCCTGTCACAGTCATATTTTCTAGAAAATCCCTTCACCCAGGATTCTTCTCCTGGGAAGCTGAGAAGCCTCAGAGAAAAAGGAAAACAATAATTATCTCATTTGCTTCTCCTGTGTTTTGCTGCTTTGGAATGTGTTTGGAGATTGTTCACCCACAGGTGATTGTTTCACTGGTTTCATGTGAATTGTTTTCACTCATTGGCCAATCAGTGCCAAGCTGTGTCAGGGCTCTGGAGAGAGTCACCAGTTTTCATTATTATCTTTTTAGCCTTCTGCAAGTATCCTTTCTGTATTCTTTAGTATAGTTTAGTTTAGTATTCTTTAATATAATATAGGATCATAAAGTAATAAATTAGCCTTCTGAGAACATGGAATCAGATTCATCATTCCTGCCTTTGTCTGGGAACCCTGCAAATACAATACCCTCCTGCTGTGCCACAGGGCTGTGCAGGGAGCTGCTGGGTGCCCTGCAGAGCTGCTGGGCTGCCCGGGCAGCCACTGGCTCCATCCTGGCATCCCCTCCCTCCTGGGCAGCTCCGCAGTTCCGTGCCTGCATGCGGTGCTGGTGGAAGCCTTCGCTGTGCTCCGTGATGCCACAGCAAGCCAGAGCACAGCTGGGGAGCTGAGCTCTGCTCAGGGAGGCTGCTNATCCCTCTCTGGAGGCTGCTCCCCAGTGTCTGCGCTCCCGGAGCCATCCCGCTCCGCTTCCCTGCCGCAGCTCCCCTATCAGCAAAGGCGATCATCGCCCGAGGGCAGGAAGCGAGCAGAGCAAAGCAGATAAAATCAGTGAGAGTGGAGAGCTAGCAGTGGCTCAGGTGGAGGTGAAGCACGGTCTGGAGCCAGCTGCGGGTGGGGTTTGGATAGGGAGTTCTCCCTTCCTGGGAGCACATGGCATTGTGAGCACAGCACAGCCCTTGCTGGGGAGGGCCCTTGTTCAGCTCATTCAATTGCACCGGTGCCAGAACTCGGAGGGGGGTTCGGGAACCTTCCCCCTCACTGCCTCAAAACCCAGAGAAAATATTCCTGACTTGCAGCACGAAATCCCAGAGCTGCCTGCCACGAACCCTCAGGAGAGTAAACACGAGTGCGTGGGCACGTGTGGGGCTGGATGGGAAAAGGCAGCGACTCCTTTTCCTCTTTTGTTGCTCCCTTTACAAATAAAGAATGAAACACAGGTCAGATAAATTAAAGCCTTGCTTTTACCCCTTTGGAGAGCCCAGGGAAATTTGGCAGCTCCGTGTGCCGAGAGCACGTGCAGCTAAAGCCAGATGAACAGGAAAAACTGACCCAGCATCTTCAAAGGATTAAGGCAGCAGGAGCAAGCTATACACCATGTAAGGCTCTGACAGGGGGAAGCAGAGCTTTTTAATGAATCACTGCATGGTCTGCTCTCATATGCCTTTCCCTGTGGGATGAGGCACAGTGATAAGCATTCCCTGAGCTGCCTTGAACACTCAAACAGCGTTCCATCATTCCCCTCCCCACGCTGCAGACAAGCAGGACGGAGACACCAAAGATGAGAAATGAAGCTGACATCCTCCTCTTGGCCTGTTTCATCTGCCTTTCCACCAGTAAAGCTGATCCCTCCCTGCCCTGTGCAAGGGTATCTCCTTCTGGGCAGCTTTTGCAGCCTCTCATCCCTGGACACAGAGAGTGGAGAAGTGACTCTGGCTTGACATCCCACATCCTGTAGGCCTGAAAGATTTAGGTGATGCTGGAAGAACCATGTCTACACAAAAAGGGGTTTAAAAGCAATCAGGGAATTGAATACAGAGGAGATCTTGTCAACTTTCTGGTTCCATTAGCACTGTCAGGAACACTAAGAATATAGACATTACATGGTTTGAAAGTGTTTCCAAGAGTTCTGTGTATTATTATGTTATCTCTGATCTAAACCCCTGTTAGGGATTTCATGGTCTTAGCCTGTGTTTGAGATTCAGCACATTAATCAGTGAGATCTCTCTGAGATGTGTCAACAAATTCAACCCTCTGTTCTTCGTTAGCTGCTCTGAGTAAATGAGCACCGTGTTCAGGAACCTGCAGGGGCTGAGTCACCGTGCAGGACCTCACAAATGAAGGAGATGTACCAGAGCACCTTTTCAGTGGAGATTGCAAAGAAACAGACCAGGGACACAATCCTTTCTGTCCACCCTGGCTGTGTCCCCCTTCACAGTGCTCCTTCTGAGATGTGCAGTTGCAGAAAAGGGCAGCTAAATATGGAGAACTTGTGTAAATGGAGCATTTGAATGGGTCTGTAACCTGTGGAGGATGAATGCTCCCTATGCCCCCCAGCCTGCACACAGAGCAACCAAGAGGCCAAGCACAGCCTGTGCCCAGGCCTGAGTGTCTCTGGCAAGTGGGGGCTGTGTCCTGTCTGCTGTGTCCTCTGCATGGGAGGAAGAGGGAATCTGGCAAAGGGACAGTGGCACTTGGGAGAAGGGGGTGACAGATTTCTGCAGCCCAGTGTTCTTGGTCATAAAGCAAATGGAGGTGTAGCCATGCAGCCAGCAGAAAGGAGGATGGCAAATCGTGGAACCACAGCATCACAGAAAGGTCTGGTTTGAAAGGGACTTTAAAGATCATCCACTTCCATCTCCCTCTAGATGAGGTTGCTCTGAGCCTGTCCAGCCTGGCCTTGGACACTTCCAGGGATGGGCAGCCACAGCTTCTCTGGGCAACCTGTGCCAGGGCCTCACCAGCCTCACAGTCAGAACTTCCCTCCTAATACCTAACCTAAACCTACTTTCAGACAGTGTGAAGCCATTCCTCCTTGTCCTGTGCCCCTCCATCCTCCCTGTAGGCTCCCTGCATGACAGAAGGTGGTGAACTCTTTGTTCATCCACAGCTTGTGCTTCCTACAGCTCAGCATGCAGTGGGGTCCATGAAGACTTACAGCTCAAGCTCTGGGAGCACTGCAGTGCCATCAGCCCCAAGGGCTCAGAGCAACCTGGGGCCCAAAACATTGAGGAAGAAACTCAGCAGTGGAACATGGCAGTGGGGCTGGGCTGGTGTGAGCTGCGTGTTACTGTATTTGGGGGGTTCCCAGACGAAGGAAGGAATGATGAATCTGACTCCATGTTCTCAGGAGGCTAATTTATTATTTATTATTTATTATTTTATGATACTATATTATATTAAAGAATATTAAACTATACTATACTAAAGAATACAGAAAGGACACTTACAGAATGCTAAAAAGATAATAATGAAAACTCATGACTCTCTGCAGAGTCCTGACACAGCTTGGCACTGATTGGCCAAAATCTCTAAACACAGGAGAAGCAAATGACATAATTATTGTTTTCCTTTTTCTCTGAGGCTTCTCAGCTTCCCAGGAGCAAAATGCTGGGCGAAGGGATTTTCAGAAAATGTGAATGTGACAGGGTGTGAGCCAGGGGCTCGTGGTGTGGGCAGCCCCAGGGCTCCCTGAGCACACCCTGTGTCCCCCTGCAGCCACGGTGGAAGGGTGTGGATGTTTGCCTGAGAGCACTGAGTGCTGCACATGTGTGCTGCTGGTTGTGCAAACGTGCAAGGCAGCCGTCCTGCCTTTCCATGCCGTNTGCAGACCTGCCTGTGCATCCTGCACACAGTAACAGGACTGAGTTTCTTACAAATGAATATAATCAGTTAACAACACTCCTTGGGATGTAAAGAGATATTTGTAGGTGACTTGACCCTCTGGTTTTGTTACGTCCTTCTCAAAATTTTTTTGACAAGTTTTTATCACCTGATCATGGCTGGTGGTGCTGGGGGCCTCTTGCACTTGACATTATTAAAACTCAAAGGGTAAAATGATGCCAGTGCTTCCCCTTGCCCCTGAGAGCTCGCAGGACTGGCATTGACCCTGTGCAGAGGAAGGCTGTCCGTGCAGCACAGGCAGGCAGAGGCAGGATGCTCTGCCTCCCTCTCCTTTGGGATGCAGCATGGTCCCTTGTCACTGTCACAGGAAAGCCTCTCTGTTGTCACCCACCTAGTGAGGGCCTCCAGAGAGGAGGAGCTGGGCAGAGTGACCACACCTCAGGGACAGGGACACCCCAGGCTGGTGTGTGGAGCAGGGCTGGCTGGATGGCTCGGACTCCTGGATGGCTCAGGAGTGAGCTGTGCTCAGTTCCAGGGCTTAGGGCTTTTGGAAAGATGAAAGACAGCTCGAGCAGTGTCCAAACTGCCTAGCTCCAGCTCATTTGGGAAAAAGTGAGAAGAGGGGGATATCCGAAATAATGAGTTTTCTGAGTATTTATTCAAAACATGACAACAGATAAACTCCAATCACATGTTGCATTCAAATATTGGGATACTTATTCCAAATATGGTCCTGTTGCAATTGTATGATAAACATGAAAGCGAGAGTGCAGTTATTTATGTCCTGCCTTCAGCTCCTCAATAGCATGTTTAAGTTTAGGGTATTTGTGCTCTTTCATCCAGCTGTCTGACTTTATCAAGTCCTGTACGAGTTGTGAGAGGCAGCCATGCCAGCAGCAGAACAAGCCCCAGCAGACCTTGGTAGAATGGGCTTCCCTCATGGAAAGCACATTATGTCCCTCCTGCTTCTCTCCTGGCCCCCATGGAGCAGTTCTGGCACAAAACTGTGGTATTACATAGTCCCCTGGCAAGGAGGGAAAGCCTTTCTCCCTGGCTGGGGCTGGAGGAGCTTCCAATATCATTTAAATGAAACAATAACTTGATGGTAGCGAGCGAGGGTTATTTGGGGTGCTCCAAGAAGGCACACACTGTGCCCAGGAGCGATGGAAATTTAGGCAAAGGGAAGTTTTGACTAAAGAGCCAAGAAAAGCTCTTGGCAGGACCTCCTGTACTCTGTGGAGCCATCTCTCGTGTGGCAGGATGGATGCCCTCCTCCACTGCTGATTTGGAATTGGATTCTCCCTTGCTGCGAGGGTGTTGTGTTTACTTTCATGCTCTGCTCTGCTCTGGCCATGGACTGAAACTGTCAAGAGTGCCCTGAAGAGACAGGGCTGGAGCTGTACCCAGCACATTCTCCTGGGCTTTGGTCAGGCTCAGAGCCCAGGGCCAGGGATTCCACATCTCCCTGGGAGAACAAACCTAAGGGCATCTGAGTGGGGTGATGGAGACTGGACAAGCCATCCCCTGAGGTAAGTGCAGTGCCAGGAGAGCAAACACACCCCACATCCTGGTTCTGGGTGAAGGAACCCAGAAACCCACTGCTGACTCTGACTAATCTGAAATGTGGGCTCCAACACTGGGATTTGGGGTCTAATCAGAGACCCCAGGGCTCTTTGCAAGTATAAATTTCCTAAGGAAAACTTAGTAGAAGAAGAACTAATAAAGGATGAAGTCAGAGTTGTCAAGACAAGAGATGTTCCTCCTGACCTGCCAAACCATGAAAACAGCCACAGCTGCAAACTATTCCAAGCATAATCCAGCTTCTAGCAACAGGACCAGAAGATGGGTGTCCTGCCTCTCCAGGGGATGGGGAACAAAGCCACTGAGTGCCACCAGTAATGGCAAACAAATTCCACCCAGAGTGACCTTGTGCACAGCCACACGCCCTGTGTTCCTCTGAGTTTAAGCTGTATCTCAAATCCACCAATTTCACTGTCCCTCACCCTTAAATTGCAGACAGATTGTTACATCAGCTTTTCCAAGTGCTTGTCAGCTTTATCATCTACTGGGGGCTCCTTGGGGGCTCAGCTCTGGACCCTGCCCACAGCAGAAAGTGCAGGCTGTACTGGTGGCTTTGCACATGATAGAAAGCTTCCAGGGGAAAATCAAAGAAATCAAACCAAACAAATTCCCTAAGTGCCTACTTTGCACTTGAAAATTAGTGTTGGATAATGCCTCCAAGCCTTAAATTCATCCTGTGAAGCTTTGTTGCTGGAGATTTCTTATGCACATGAATATATAGCATGCTCAGAGTCCATGGGATTTCTGCACTTACAGCATCCAGATTCTCCTCCACTTTCACAGGGTCTAACCCATTGAACGTGTCCTAGCACTTGAATGATGGCAACAAAGAGTGAAGAGGGAACCTCAGCATGTTCTGATGTTTCTTTGCTGTCCCTCAGGGTTTGTGTGTCTATGTAATGCCAAGGCAACCTCGTACCTTGTCACAGATCAGACACTCTCTGTCTCTCCATCTTATCTGCTCTTGGTTCTCTTTGTTTTGTCTCCACAAAATCACTGAATGGTTTGGAAGGGACCCTAAAGACCACCCAGTTCCCCCCCTGCCTTGAGGGGACACCTTCCACTGTCCCAGGCTGCTCCAAGCCCTCTCCAAGCTGGCCTTGGGCACTGCCAGGGATGGGGCAGCCACAGCTGCTCTGGGCACCCTGTGCCAGGGCCTGCCCACCCTGCAATCCCCCTCTGAGGCCAGCTGGGTGATGGGCACCTGGTGAATGCACAGCAGCCTTTTATACAAATCTGCCCCAGCAGGGGTAAAAATCTACCCCTGGGTAGCATTTTTTTGGTTGCTTTTGACTTTTTTGCATGGATCTCCCATTGGGATCAGCAAATATAATTCCTTGATTGCAAAACTTAGCCAAAACCAGCTCAAAAATTCACTTGTCAGACTGATCTAAGTTTAGCTGGGTTCTTTCTATTCTTCACTGATGTCATATAACTTTCCAACACCTACAATACTTTCTACTTCTCAGTGTGAAGCCATTAGTGCATTATTGAATATTAATCTCATTAAAGCTGTTTCTTGCTCATATATGTCCATTTATTTTCTGAATTTTCTTTTTTTTTTCATAAAGAAAGACAATAGTGGATGAAGAGATGGCTTTATTATTAGTTTGTGTGTGTAATTCAGAGAACAACAAAGCAAAGTGGGACATGCTAAGATGCATGAACAGGGTGCTTGCTGTCCAAAACCACTGAGGGTTGGTGAGATGGCCTGAAAAAGACAATCAGGCCTCCAGAACCTGAAAATGCAAGTCCAGCCTGGAGTTCAGACCATCAAAGAGATGTTTGTAGAAACACTTTTCTGGGTGGGCAGGGGGAAGCGCTGATTGTGGGAGGGCAGACAAGGACAATCCCAGCTGCTCCTCAGAGCACTCTTTTGTCCTCCTCACCAAAGAATGCATGACAGCACCCAGCTATCTCCAGACCTCAGTGTGCAGGTGTCAGAGCCCAGCCTGCAGAGGTTTTTCTGCATTTTCTGCACTCATCAAACTGAACCTCAACACCTTCCAGCAGCCACCCCGGGCTGTGGTGCCCTGTGGCACCCCAAGCTCCTGCCCTGGCATCTCCTAAGTCACAGCCACAGCACAGGGATTGTGCTGGCGTCTCCAAGGCTGGGATTTAGCCCAAGCATCACAAAATCCTGCACAAAGTCTGTTGATCCTGGTGGTGGCATCTCATCTGGAAGGAGCCCAGCATGCTTCTCACAGCCTGGCGAGCTGCAGTGCCAGTGAGAGGAGACAGGGCTGTGTTTGCCAGCTGAGACCATTCTCATCTGCTCCTCCATCCTCTCCTCCTGCAGCCCTGCTCATCTGGGAGCTCTCTCTGGAGCAGTGTTTCCTCAAGCCCTGTGCTGGAGCAGCAGTGGACAGCCCTCTTTGGCTGAGCCAAAACCAAGGCTGGAGGCAGGGAGATAAAACCAGTTCTCCCACTGTGCTGTGCTCAGCAGAACTAATTGAGGGGCCTATTGAGAAACAATACACAGCAACATCCACATTATAGAGCCTTTTGTGCAGGCCAGAAGCACACTTAAAAGCATCTTCCAGTTCTTTTGCCACCCGTGTTTCATTTCCAATCTAGGAAAGTTGAGCAGCAGGGAAAGCTGAGAACTTGCTGATTGCCTCAGACCGCTCAGTGAAGTCTCCCATTATCCACCCTCCATCCCTGCTATCCCAAGGCATTGCTAACAGCAGAGGGAATATTACACATAGGGAGGCAACCAGATCGATTTTTCTGACAGGTTTTCTGCTTGGAGGCATTGCTCATGCAGGTTTTTACACTCTGGGTCAAGCAGAGCATTCCAAACCCTTTGAGCATGATTTATCTGCATTGCTTGAACCCTACTGCTTTCAAAAAAATAGCTGACAAGGAGCTTGGGCAACTTGGAGACAGAATTTGGCTTTGACATATGAGAATTTAGGCTTCAAATCCAGTAAACATAAAGCTGATTCAGGGAGCAACAGCTTGAAGAGGAGGCTGGGGTGTGGTGCCAATTGCTTGTGGGCTGCAGTTGCCAAGGGATTCCCAAGGTAGAGCAGGAGAAATTCAGGTGAGAGATGGCCAAGTCTCACATGCTGCTGCAGGAAGAAGGATGTTTTGGTCTGGGTGTTAGTAGGGCAGGCTGCTGACCCCTCTGCAGCTTGAGGAACAAAATACCAGGGCAGAAATGCCTCCTCAGAGCACCTGGCTGCTGCAGATGGGAACAGGGAAAGGGAGCAGCAAGAGGGTTTGTGCTCAGACAAGCTGCCAGGAGAGCAGAGCACATGCAGTCATGTCATCAGGCTGTGCAGGAGGAGCAGCAGGGCTTAGAGACAAGGAGGAGTTATGGATACAGTTAAAAATAATGAATGGACTTCACCTAGGAAGGAAAGCAGGCAGAGAATGAAATTAGAGTTTGCAATCATATGACAGCAGATAAAGGAAGTGAGCCCTGAGGCTGTTAGGAAGGCTTGTCCTGAGTCCAGGAGAGCCATCCCAGCCTCCCAGAAGGCTCATCCCTGCCTCTCCCAGTCCTGTGTGACTCACTGGTGCAGGGCAGGGCACAGTCCAGCAAAGCAGCCCCTCTCCCCTGCCCTTGGAGCATCATCCCAGTGGAGCTGGGGCTTCGTGCTGCCACTGCAGGGCTCTGGTTCTGCTGGGCTGTGGTGGCACAGCAGCTCAGCAGGGCACCAGGCTGGGCTCAGGCTGCAGGGGACTGTGGTGCCACCACCTGAAAGGCTCCAGGGCAGCTCGGGCTGCAGGGAGGCATCAAAATTCCTGGGGCACTTTCTAGGGAAGAGAGCACCAGGGTGGGACATCAGACAGTGAAGCCATGAAAGAGATTAAAAGAGATAGAAGAGGTTGCAAGCACTGAGGGTGGCAAATTGGAAGGGCAGCTCTGAAGGGAGCCCAGAGATCCCACTCTAGACCGAGATCACAAGCGAGATGCTGACTGAAGTGAGCTGAGGTGAGTCCCAACCTGAAATCCAGCATCACCCTAAGGGGACTGCTATCCATGGGCTAGGAGGGCCTTTCTCATTTTATTTGCAATGCTAGAGCAAGGAGACAAATATTTACTGGGATGTTTATTTGAGAACAAGTTGGTGGGAAGAAGAGCATGGCTGATATCAAAAGAATGCTCATTCGTGTCACAGCCTTTGGAAGCAGTGTTTATGATTAATTCATCTTTCTATGATCAGCACTATCCACAGAGTGTTTGCTATTTATTTATTCATTTATTACCCTTTTCTGTATCTATCAGAGTGATTTATAACATATAATGAACTGAAGATCATTAGTGCGTGACTGAAGAACTGGTACAAGCTTATCTTCAGGACATTGCTCGGCAAAGCACCAAATTCTCTTCTGAATTTATTTTTCCCCATCAATACATCATCTAAGATGTGGTGTTTTCTTGAGCCTGGTCATTCCGAAGATGTTATTTCCCTTTGGGAGGCCCTGGTTGTTCAAATGTTCAGCAGTTGACAGCTGCCTGGAACGCACTACAAAAGAATTAAAGCCAACAACATTTCTATCTTTTCATCTTTCTAGCCTTAGACTGAATCAGGCACTGGCTGCTACTTGTTGCTGCTATTCACGACATAGCTGGTGTTGCTGTGACCTTTTCTCTCTTATGGTCTTATCTGATGTTTACAGGACTTTGTATAATTGAGGGGTTTATGTGTAGCCATGTTTCTGGGTCACTTTCTCTCTGTTTCTGGAGGAATTTATCATTGGTGAAAGGTGCTGCAGAAGTGACATCACAGCACGAAATCCCCCAGGAAGTCATGAGGCAGTCACAGGAAGGAGCAGCTCTGAGCAGGTGGCCCAGCCCTGGGCAGAGGGGTCACCCAAGCCCAGCTGGGCTGTCCCAGGTCAGGAGGCAAGAGCAGAGGCAGCCAGAGCAACTTTTCCTGCTCCAGAGCTGTTGTCATCCTGCAGAGCCTGGGGCAGTCCAGCAAACAGAAAGTGAATTCAGCACAGGCTGGAGGGTGTTTCAGTCCAAGAGACCTTTTCTGACAGAGTCCTGCCCTGCTCAGGCTGCACAGCTGCATGGAGGACCATCCTCTGCTCTGGCAACGTCAAACAGTAGTTTTGTCTAGTTGTGTCTGATGTGCCAGGCCACAGTGCCCCAAATGCTGCTGCTTGAAATTTTAGCCAGATGAGCAGACCCACTTCGGGCCCACATCTGTGATCCCTTCCCAGCCTCCAAATCCAGTGGCAATGCTGTACATCCACCATGGTGTTCTCTCTTCACGCTGGGCATGGCTGCAGTTCCTTAACCAGGGCACACCTGACAGCAGATGGGCACAGAGTCTGAGCCTACAAGGAGTCAGTGGGCAGCAAAACACACCTGGGCAGTGTGCTGCACCCACAGCTGGGCAGGCAGGAGCTCAGGCAGGCCAGCAGCACACCAGGGTGGCAGGGATGGACATCCCAGTGCTGCCAGTGCCATGTGAGGGTGGCAGGGATGGACATCCCAGTGCTGCCATGTCAGGGTTACAGGGATGTTCATCCCAGTGCTGCAAGTGCCATCTGAGGGTGGCAGGGATGGACATCCCAGTGCTGCCATGTCAGGGTTACAGGGATGTTCATCCCAGTGCTGCAAGTGCCATCTGAGGGTGGCAGAGATGGACATCTCCACCCCTCTCAGTGTCATTCTGGGAGGACTGGCACTACCCAGACAGGATGTGGTCTGTGCCAAAGGGTGAGGGAAGCTGGTTAGAGGCAGAAAGAATGGAAAATGTTCGCTGCTGTTTCTGTTTAGCTTTAGGAGTTGATCCAGCTGAGATAATAACAGAAGAGTTCACTTTGCCATGTCAAATATGCAGGTACTTTGCAGTATTAAGATTTGATGTCCTGTTCTTATAAAACTGGCCCCTGCTGACTATGGGAAGAGAAAGTTGCCCATAAACAATGTTTTATTTCTTATTTAACACAAATTCTTGGGCAAAAGGAGTCAATCAATTTTTCATAAAGTATAAAACAAGATAAGTGCTTGGGATCATGTGTGACTCCCTGTCAAACAGAACCGATAAGTCCATGATGCAGTACAGGGAGTGCTGTGCAAGAATTGTCCAAGTGACCTTTTCATTAGTTTGCCTTAAGCAGTTAATCTCCTTTTTCCAGGATAGAGACTATTTTAAGTCCCATTACATCATACGTGCATTTTAAATATTAATTTTCCTTCCATGTCATGCCTAGGAGGATTTGGTTGTGTTTTACCTCATTTGAATGCAGTCCTCCCCATCTTGCTGAGTCTTCCAGAACAGTCAGAGTTAAGGAGCTTCCAGGCAAGAGCTGGAAGTGCTTGTTTGCAGGGAGTATGTGATGCCTGAGGGGCAGGATGTGAAACCCTGTGATTTAGCAAAGGCTGCCAGGCCAGAAGCAAGGATTGGACCTCTCCAAAGCAGCCTGTGATGGCAAGGGAAATATAGGGGCAATGAGTGGAGGCATTTACTGCCTGTGTGTGGGGTTCCATAAACGGAAGAAATGTGGGGCTGAGCCAGTGCACCTCAGCAGGGCTCCAGCTTCTACAGAAAAATACTTGAAATTTATTTAGAAGGAAAAATAAGGTCCTCAAAAGTGTCACAGGCATGCTGTTGTTTCTGACTTGTAAATCAGCCACCTGCCAAAGGAGCCCAGAGTCTTTAAACAAAGCTGTTCCCTGCCCCATGCTGACCCTTCAGTGTAAAAAATGCCTCAACAACACCTTTGGTGTGTTCCCATCTCCCTGTATTTGGAGTCACTGCTCTCATAACAACAGAGCCCCAGCACAGAGCTCAGCTTTGTGCAGGGTTCACACTTTATTATAAGCCACAGTTGAAAGAACAAAAATAAATCAACTTTGTTCTTTGGAGCTGTGGGTAAAGCAGAGATCACGGTATTTCTCAGCGAGGTTGCAAAGGCTAAAGCAGGACCGTGTTTTGTTGATATCCAGGGGTAACACGCAGTGCTGAGCCCTGTGCTCAGCAAGTGTCTCCTCTCCAAAAAGGGCTGTTTTCCCTGCAGGGGGGAGCTCCTGCCAGGCTGTCCCTGCTCTGCACAGCCACACAGGCACTGCTGTGCTGCTGGAGCAGCTCCACAGGATCCCTGCACTGCTGCCAGGGGGGACCGACCCCTGAGCACCCCAGGGACCCTGGAGAGAGGACAGGGATGTCTTCCAAGTGCCTGGAGGCATAGATTGTAGGTGGGAGCCCTTATTTTTGTTCTGGGCACGTTTTCTGCTTCTCTTCAAGCAAACTTGCTGTGAGAGAGAGCATCATGGAAACACCCCACCATCAGATGGATATAGCTTATGTAAGTTAAAATATGTTTCAGGGTTTTTGAGAGCAGTCCAGGGAAGCCTTGCCTGGACTGATGACTCTTTCTGAAACTTTCTGGAGGGCTGGAGCTAATGGAACAATCACCTGGCATGGCCCCATCCAAAAAAGAATCACCCAGCCATGGTGTCCCAGCCTGCTGGAGCCAGAGTGAAGAGTCAGTGGCCTGAGGCCACCACCATGAAGCAAGGAAAGCAAGCAGCCAGAGTTGTACACCTGGCTTAGCCCAGTCCCCTGCCCTGTCATCTGCTCTGGTTCCTCTGCCACACCGGTGGGACTCTTCAGGACTCTGTCCTCTGGGTCTCAAGTATTTGGGATTGCTCCTGGGAACCTTCCAACTGGGTCACCCCCAAGCCTA
>VYZP01040885.1:0-17767 GCA_013400635.1 Hypocryptadius cinnamomeus
GAAAAGAAGTAGGAATTACTTTTTTCCTCTCTCTGTGTTATTCTTGACCAACTCTTTCACCTTGGAGTAGATGTTTCACTCTCTGAGATCAAGTATCAGCTCATTTTTAACTATTGTAAAGTTAACAAGAGTCTCAATGCACTCTGTCTTCGAAAGTCACAGCAAAGATAATAGACACAGGCAAGATATACTTCACCCATGTTACAGCAAACAATATGCAATCTTATCAGAAGTTACTTAATTATACCAAATATACTTACGGCTGCCATTCACTGTAACTTTCTGTAACACAACGGCAGATTTTGCTAGAAAACAGTCTCACCATGCAACTCAGACACAGGGAAAGCACTCATATGGGCTGGCTTGCCATGGCCAGGACTTTCTGGTCCTGCTCTCCAGAGGCAGACTTATTGAAGGAGGGCATGTAGGAGGTTTAACTGCCTTAAAGTTTCATCTGATGTGCATTTGAGCACAAGTGCTAACAGTGAAGCAACCCAGTCAAAGCAGTAGCTCCCAGTAGACTACATGCTATCTTGAAGTCCAAACCAGAACTTGTTGAGAGAACATAGGTCCAGCAGGTTTGAAAGGCTCTACCAGAAGTACCATCCATCAGAATGCAGCCAGTCATTCACCAAAACTACTTTTTCCAGAAAAGCTTCTAGCTCCAGCAAATTCCAGAAAGGTTCTGCTGTTTATTTCTGCCCCTCCCACACCACAAAGAGGATGTCCCCATAATATAAAGCACAAATCAACATTCCTAACTGCATTTTCTGTTTCCCACAGCCTTACTCTTAAGCCCAACGGTAATTGTTGACCTCTTCAAGACCATCCTGAGCTCCAGATCTTTCTTGTGGTGGCTTTAATTTTTAAGCTGTGGGTAACACAGATCTACAGAACAGAGATGTATTTTCACCTAACAGGTAAAGACCTTGGGCCCCAACTGTAATTATAAATAAGACAGGTATATCTCTCAGTGAATTACATGGGAGAGTTCAGTTGCAAACTAAGGCTCTGAAACAAACTTGTCTCCTAAAAGATCAATTTGCTTTTGCTTCTAGTCCACGTAACATACATGTGTGTCCTGGTCATGTCTGGCCTGGAGTTAATTTTCTTCCAAGTACTTGACCCAGAGATGTCTTTTGGGTTTAGGATGAGAAGAGTGCTGATAACACATTAATGTGTTATCACTAATGTGATGTTTTAGTTGATGCTGAGCAGTGCTTTCTCTACATCAAGAACTTTTCTGTTTCCCATGCCCTTCCAGTGAACAGGGGCACCAGAGGCTGGGAAGAAGCAGAGCCAGGACAAAGGATGTCATGTTCAGTAAATACACTGGAGGGAGCTAGCTGGGAGGTGCTGATCACTACTTGGGGACAGGCTGGGCATTGGTCAGCAGGCGGTGAGAAACTGTAATGTGCTTTACTCATTTCTCTTCAGTTTTGTTTCTCTTTCTCTCCCCTTTCCTTAGAAATTATTACTGTTATTATTATCACCAATGTTTTATTTTGTTTAATCCATTAAACTATTCTTGTCTCAGCCCCTGAGATTTACTCTTTATTCCTTTGATTCTTCCAGGGAAGGAAGGGGATAGTGAGTGAACAGCTTTGTGGTACTTTAAACCATGACAACACACAGCTCAGTTTCCTTTTATTTTTAGGTTTCTCATGTGGTTTGTGGTCTTGGTGGGGTTTTTGGCATTAATAATTTTTTTGGCATTAATTCAACTCAGAACCGGCACAAGCACCTGACCTGATGTGAAACAAAGCTGAAAAGTATTCATGCAAGACCCTGAACCTGTCTACCACAGAGTGTCATCCCAGACATGATGTGCAGACAGCACACATGATGTAATGGCACTGAGCTGTGCAGCTGACAGGGAAGTGCAGTGTAACCTCGAGCTCTATTTGACCTTCTAGCAAAGCTGACAGAATTTCAGGAAAGAAAGTACCTCGCTGTTGGAATAAGTGCTCATTCACCTTGATGCACTATTCTGCAATTTCCTCAGAAACACAGGAATATGAGACAAAGAAGCCAAGGACAATCCAGTTCATGTCTCCAGCCAAGGACAATTGCTCCTCTTCTATACCAAATCCTTTAGACTCCCAAAAAGACTGCTCTCTTACCCAAGGTGAATGGTCCGTATGTGTTTCTGAATCCCTGCAGCTGTGCTCAGCACCTTCCCACAGTTCTTCCACAAGCATTTGAACATCACCTTCATGGAGTTCTGAAAATTATGAGTAAAGCAACATTAGCTGTATGGAAGTTGTAGGGATATTAGGAAAAATTTCTTCCCTGAAAGGGTTGTCAAGCACTGGAACAGGCTGCCCAGAGAAATGGCTGAGTCACCAACCCTGGAGGTATTTAAGGACTTGTAGATGTGCTGCCTGGGGACATGGTTTAATGCTGGACATGGCAGTGCTGGGTTAAGGGCTGAAAATTTCTGTGACTCTGTAATTCTGAGAATGTAGAAAAACCCACAAACTACCCAAACCAGATAAACAGTTACAAATCACTGTGAAGATTCAGAGCCTTTGACTCAAATTCATAATGATCTAATAGTGTCTTGTCAAATGTGTCACCCTATTGAATTCAAGAGAATCCAGTGAAAAGCTGCAGGAGCAGCTTCCAACAAAACTTAACCACTCTCTGTTCATTGGCAACACTTTTCCATTTTTAAGTTTCAGTTCCTCCACTAAGGGAGGTATATGATATAAAACCTTCCTACACTTCTTTCAAAAAAACCCCGATGAGGACTTCTTACTTAATCCAAGGCACTTTCTTAAATTAAGGTCTTTCCAAAGCAAGCTCTTATGAATGTTTCTGCTCATGATATTTGCAGCATAAAAAAATATTGTGCCAGAAAAACACAGCTTCTGTTATGTCCATATTCACCATGAGCGGGCACAACCTGCTTTTGTTTCACTCCGAAGCTGCTGTGGACCTTACTCAGACAAGAGAATGAGAAGTTAGCAGTCTGTGTTCAATATTTTAAAAATACAGGTATAATCTCATTTAAATATTCTTTTTAAATTCTTTACTATAATTTCATTGATCCCCACTGAGTTATCATTGATTTAGAGCACAGCCAACAAGGCTATTACAAGGCCAATCTTCAACATTTTGAAGACTTGGGAGAAAAGCAGTCTTAAAACAACACAGATGTTACAAACTCTAGAGATATTTAAAAGCTAATTTTACCCCAAAATGAAACTGATTTTGTACAGTTTAAATAAAAAAAAGAATTCAAAATAGCTTGTAATTCTTAAAAATAATTTTCTCTATTATTACAGAACACATTGTTAACATGAGGAAGAGCGTTAAAATACTGTATTATTTTTCTATAATTTCTGTTACATGTAAGATTAAATTAATACACTCATATAAAACTCAATTTAAAAAAAGGAGGAGGACAAGCACATCCTTAGGGTTAAGTACATTTCACTGTGCCTTGAACAAAAGCTGATCTGATGCTTTCTTCAATTTGGACCCTTTGGAACTGCATGCCAGTAGATGGTTTCAGCATTTGCTGAAAGATTATGATCAGAATATAACTTAAAAAAGAATCTCAGTGGATGGGCTTTTTAAAATACAAGTTGATTGTAGCAGCATGTTCTCATAGTTCCCTGCGGTCTAACATCTCCTGTTTTAAAGTATGAATGCTTAGGGCTTTGAGATTTGAGGTACCTGATCATACTGGTTGTATGAAAAACTTCTGCTGTGGAATAAATTGCACATAAATTGCCTGTTTTTTATTTGATAATACAACTATCAGTCAAGCAGATATGGAACTCTTTCTTTTCTCAAATTAAATATAATCTATCTAGCAATTCTGATTCATACTTTTCTTACTTCCATAATATAATACTAAATACTATTATCAGCTCAAAACCACACAATCAACCACCAACTATATCAACAAGATGAAGGCCATGTTTATAATTGATATCCTAGGAATTCCAATATGACATCATAAACACCATATGCATCTTTATGAACACAGAATAGTTTAACATCCATCCCCAGTCTGATGGCAAAATCAGTCTCCTTAGCTCCACTGTGGTTTTGGATTTACTGTCACTGGTAGGAGTTTGCAAAAACCCACACACTTTTAACATAATCAAGTGAAAGCTCACTCAGTAGAAATAAAGAATATGCTTACATTTCTTCCACTTCCTTTCCAAAAATTACTATTCAGGTTTAATGTTTTATTTAAGAAAATAACGGAACATAATTGGTTTGGTGAGGAATAACTTAGAGGAAACTTTTAAGCAAATAGTAAGGTTACCAATCACTCTATTTCCAGGTTTACTCCTTCTGACTTTTTCAGCCCTGAAGAAGAAATAACCTGAACATTTTTGTTTCAGCTTCTAAAGGTGATAACTTGTACTCAGATCAAATACCATGCTGCAACCAGAATAAAGAAAAAAACCTGCAGGAAAGCAAGTTCATTTATAAAACCAAGTTTGGCATGGAATGTTACTGTTTGTCTAAATAAAGCATTTGCCATAAAAAGCCAAATCCTTGTGAACCAGAACAGATAGTGTAATAGACCTATGGTGAGTACATAAATAGAAATAATTGAAAGCAACTTAGAAAACAATAAAGATGGCAGCTGCAAACGCATCTGTCTCCTCACAGCTGAGCAGTAAGAGTGGTGCTAATAAGATGAAGGTTACCTGAGAAGTAAAAGGCAAACCAGGACACTTCTGCACTCCTACTCCTCCTGCCCCACACCCCCCCAAACTGTCTCTCTGTTTAGTGCAACACTCAGCTCCAACTTCTAATTTATTATAACAAAGGTATCCTCCAAAATACTTTTTTCCTTCTTAGCAAGATGCACAAACATTTTCACCCCTTTCCCATGAACCAGGGAACAATTGCATGGGTCAGCAAATAAGCAGCTTCTGGAGCAAGAGGATAAATCTGAACAGGTTTAAACAATCATTAAAACTTCTTCCTGCTGGTGATGAAGCAATTAACTGTCTCAGACTGAGCCAGAAACAAATTCACTAAGGGAATAAATTCTGTTTTTACTCCTTACAAAAAGCCCTTTTACATCTTGCTATGTAAAATCTGTCCTGTTGTGTTGGGAGGGAAGAAAACTTGGACAAGTGCCATCTCTTTGTTTTCTTTTTCTTCCAGAGAAGCTTGTTGGGTAGCAACGGTGCTTTTTTGGGGTTAGTTTTGGACCTTTTTTTTAAAGTCATGTTTTATTTAGCCTGCTTTTGCACTCCAACTGAGGATAAATTTGGCTAATGCTAATACTATATAAAAAGCCATCGGGTTTGAGCTCTCTCTCTCCATTTTCACTCCATATGTTTGTGCAGAGAAACCTTCACAGTATTAAGGTATCTGACATGCTGTCAGACAAACAGCACTTTCAGGGAACAAGGAGTATTAAGGCCATAGTCAGTTTTTGTGATGACATGTAAAGGCTGCCTGTTGCATCCTGCACACAGAGAATTTGTCAAAGTAGGACAGAAAACCCTTGAATGGCCAGAGGCAACACCTTCTGGAAATCCCTCTAGTGTTTTCTGAGCAGGAGGCTCTGTAGCACCTCACCATCTGGCAGGAAATATGTGGTGCTGATGGCAGCATGTATGTGCAGGAGGTGACCACGTTGAATGAGACACAGTGACTATGTGACGTCCCTACGTTAAATGCATGCCAAGGAAGGACACACAAGCAGAGGTATTTGGGTGACCTGTTCCTTTCTCACAACAAAATAAGCCTACCAACATCCTATCTACCCATGGATGTGGAATTTAACATGAGGCTAACCTTTCTCTTCCTAGGAATGGGTTCATCAAAGAGAAGGTTGCTTGTTTCACCTTCATCAATACCATCATCTGGCTGGGAAGGTGTCCGAAAAGCTTTGAAGCTATCAGCTGACAGAGGTGGAGATGGGGTGGATGGGTTGGACTGGTCACTGGGAGCATTCCAGCTCCAGTATCCACTGCTGCTGGTACTAGAAGGCACAAATCCTCCTTCTTTCCAAGATCCATTCAGGGATTCTGTCAAGAACAACAAAAGCTATTATTACAACAGTATCATCGTGAGAGAGCTAAGGAGCTCTTTTTTCTAAGGTTTAGATGCCATGTTGGTAATTAAATGCACATTCAGTAAAGGAATGTGAAAGTATTGGATGTAGAGGAATATCTAATATCTAATATCTATTCCCATATCTAACCCACTGTACACAAATGACATATTCCACACTTGATTTTTATTTTATTTAAAACAAACAAACAAAAGCAGCAAAGTATTTTTCTAAAAAGAAATGTTGCATTTGAAAAGATAACTTGTTCTGAAGTATAAACAGCGATAAACTGTCATATATTGCATGCATGATTTAAGGAAAACATTTAAATTGACCTTTAAAGATCCCTGCAAACCCAAACTATTCTATGATTCTAAATACATCCTCAACTTTCAACAGGAACCCATGACTCTGGTGTGGCACCAAAGCAAGCTCCAAGCCACTGTACAGCCAACAGGAGATCCCCTGGGAAGGGGATACACACTCTGGGCCCCAAAACACTAAGCAGATCCACAAAAACATGACCATCTTCCCAGTACTAAAACACTAAAGAAAACCATAGTTACATTCTGTGTTCTTATAATCTCTCAATAGAGATACCTCTGCCTAATCTGAACCCCTACATGAGGTGGTATGTATCCCTTGGCATATACAGGTGTGCATCTGGTTTCAGAAGTGGAACACACAGACACTGGATGGCCCCCACACCCACTCGCTGGAGGAACTGCCTCCTCAGTGCCACAGTTCCCCATCCATTACATGCTAAGAAGACACTGGAACACACAGCTTACACTCTGCAGCACCATGGGTGGGAGTAACAGCACTGCCTGTGCAGCCTGAGGCACAGCTTGAGCCACGCTTCACATGCAGAGGTCCTCAGGCTTTAGACACCTGCATGTCACTCTCACCAGACCCTAAAGGGCTGCTGGCAGCAGAGGAGTATGCAGGTCATCAGCTCAGTGGAGGCATGGCTGAGCACATCCAGGGTGCTCTGCCAGAGCCCTCAACCACAGCTGGCTCTGCCAGAGCCCGCAGGTTCTCACAGGGCTTGGGCAAGTGGGCAGGGACAGTTGAGGTGCAGCTGCTCCCTAACTCGGGCATTGGAAGCTTTTCCCAATGACACTGTAGGCGCCTGAGTATTGTGCAACACCTGACTTTGGAGCTGGCAAGCAAGTAACGTCTTATCTGTTCATGAAACAGTATTTAAGTGTGAGACAAGTCCTTTCAAGCCAGTGCCCATCTTTAAAAGATCTGCAGAAGTCACTCCTTCATTCCTTCTCAATTTCTTACAGATAAATTTAACTAATGATATTGGCAAGAAAGTGAGCTATCAAAAGCTTACCCCCAAACCAGTGAATTTTTGGGGTTTTTTTCTCCTAATTGAGTTGGTTTTCGACAAAATCCTTAACGACTAACATCAGCTGCTCAAAAAACCAGAATGCAGTGCCCCCTCGAGTAGGCAGCTGCTACAGTAGCACTGATTTACTGATCAGGACCACACAGCATAAATGGAATTGATCCTCTCCCTCCAGCCTGCCCAATTCCTCTTTGGAAAAGGACAAACATACACATTCTGGTAGCTCTGAAGTTAACATATGAAAATGTCGTGCTTTGTCTCATGATTACAACTTCATGTGACTGTAACGAGGGTGGGTTTTGTTTCTTTTATATATCTGGTACTTCAGTCTAGTGCCAAAGCCAAAAATTACATCTGGTATCAACTTGTGACCCTAGTATAGCTTAAAATTTTCATGTCTTCAGAAAAACAAAGGAGCACTCTTTCAACTACTACTTTCTGAAACAGTTATGGTGCTATTTGTTTTCTCAGTGTGTACAGCTTCTCCTCACCTTGCTAAGAAAGAGATGTAAATCAAGAGCATTTTTTAAGTAGCGCGGAAAAGACTGAATGAGGTTAACAACAGGAAAAAACCAAACACTGGTTCTCATTCATACTAACAAATCTGTTAATATAAAGAAGTTTAATATAAAAATAAATGCAACTTACTCTTATTTTGGGGCTCTTTTCACACTGCTGGAGTTGCGTGAAAGAGAACCAGACCAAATATTATTCAACTGCAGAGAAAGAAGGGCCAAACTCTGATCCAGTTTACATGGGTGATCATTCCCAGGAATTCCAGCACAGATCTGACTTCAATATTAATGCTAATGTTATTTTTTTTTTTTTTACTTCTAGGCAAAATTCCATTTGTTTTAACAAATGGTCCTTTAATTATACTGCTACTTATTGCCCTTTTTTGGAAAAGCATGTAGAAAAAACTAATCACTAATACATTTGTTGCTTGTATTACTAGGATCAGAGCCTAGCCTTGCAACATCAAATAAGCTTTAAATTATCCAGTCTTTACACTTCTATTCAAGTCTTTAGTAAGCCTTGACTAAGGCAAAACTAAGATAGATATTCAGGGAGAAGGTGCCCAAAACCAGCTTCAAAATCTTGTGTGTAACTATTGAAAACATGTGAATTACATTTTCAGGCTAGTCTTCCCAGATTTTGGGAAACAAGCAGACAAGCTATATGAAGAAATATCAAAGAGCACTCAGGCTATGCTGAGAAATATCAAAGGCAGTTAAACAGCCACCATTTGCCTATTAGCAATTCAAAAGGGCTTGTTTGGAAGATCTTTCCAATCGACAGCTGCAGCTAATTCACACTGCTGCTCCTGACAAGTGTCACCTGCTCAGACTGTCTAAGGTGGCAGATACTGCTACACCCACAGCAGAGCAGCTCCCCAGGGATGCAGCAGGGGACATGTGTATGCCTTGGCCACACCAAATCCCTGCCTGCCACATCAAGCACAGATCCATCTGCAGCTGTGGTTTTGTCTGTGAGCTGAGCAGCTGGAGAGCAGGTGTGTTTTTACCCTTCTGCTGGCCTTTCCCAGGGGCTGGCAATGTCCTGTCCTGAGGCGTGACAGTCACCAGGGATGTCACTGCCTGAGGTTTCCCAGGGCTCCTCAGAGCAGTGGCACTCCAATAAACACTTCTGGCTTTCAACACTGGAAAGTGCGTGAACAAAGGCCATGAGTGTTTATTGCCAAAATTCCAACTAAATGGACAAAACTTACATTTTCTGAAAAGAAATGGAAAAACCACAGCATTGACATTTGCTATGAATTCCTGTAAGAACATCATACAGTGGCTCATGCCTGTTTCCATGAAGAGAAGCAAGTATTTCTCAATGTTCCAATTACTGACAGTAGGAGAGCATTTAGAGGTATTTTTAGCAGTTACAAGTGAGTAAGAAAAGTCAGTCACACAAACAATGCTGAGGTACCCTAACAAGGCTATCCTAATTTAAATTATTCCATAAAATAAAACACTCCTAAAAATTTATTGTAACTCCAGTCAATCTTGTGTAGATCAATTATATTTCATAATCGATCTCTTCATTACCTGAAACTTTTTATATTTGTTTTCATTTGTGTGTCTTCTGCTACACCATGAATGAAGTAGTCTTTAAATGTATTATGGAATTGATTGAAGACCATCAGAGAGTTACACACAGCACAGGAACTGGAGGTGCAGAGAGAAGCATTGCAGAGAAACTGCTTGCTGTGCAGATTGCCACTGCATGGCATCTCAGCCAAGGGCTGTGATCTGGAAGTGCTTTGCCTTATTGTGGCTTTGGGTAAAATCTGATCTCCTTTCCGTGGAGTGGATGACAAGAACAGCTGCTATCATGTTTCCTGGATATGGCACTCAGGACATGGTCTAGAGGTGAACATGGTAGTGGTGCCAGGTTGATGGCTGGACTTGGTGATCTTAGAGGTCTTTCCCAATCCTAACCATTCTACAATTCTAGAACTGTATGTGTGCAAATGCAAACAAAATCTTTGAAAAATGAAATGTTTCAGTGACGTCAAGAGACTTTTTGAAGTGCTCATATCCCATTTATGGAATGGACATCTCCCATTTCATAAACTAGAGCTGCTCTGCAGTTAAAGAAAATGTTTATTTTCATTTCTGCCAGTGCTGCACCGAATAATTTGACTAGGTTGGAGCAAAGCTCAGTATGATCCCCAACATACCAGAAGACAGCCACTCACCATTTGTTCTCCACCATGGCCACAACTCCTGGAAACAAGCCCCCCAATAAAGGGCCCTGGCACCCCTTCCCACAGCCCCTGGCTCCAAAGGCTTACCGTTGGGTCGGACAGGAGGGCTGCGGACCAAAGGGCTGGTGGATAAACTGGTGAGTACCATGGCTGCTGTTACTTTATCCATGTCCAGTTCTTCTGAAGATTTCCTGAAACACAGTGAGTGGGAGGCAGGAAACACATCAACAAAAATGTAACATTTTTAGGGTTTTTTTTATTTTTTAAATACCAGCCCAAATCCTAAGCCAGCAGAGCACAGTAACAAAAACAAGCCACTGCACAGAGTTCTCCAAGTATTGGTCTTCTGACAACCTGAGCATATCAAAAGGCTTCTATAAGCAAACTAACTCAGTGTTAGTAGGAAAAGAAGTGGGAAAAGAGAATACATCTTTGCATAAAATTTTCAGGATTACTGTGACTCTGTATAACTTTGACTTTGTTCCTTTTTTATTTTTCAGAATTTCAGCTATTCATATTCTTAGAGTGAAGTGTGTTCTTAAGGTGGTTTTCTTGGATGAAGACAGAGATGCAAAATTGGGTGAGATTGCTAACAACATTATCAACATATGTTAGTCTCTGTAGGGTAAAGAAAAACTGTGAACTGGAACTTAGGGATGTGAGTTCATTGCTTCTGCTTAACACTAGTAACATTCCCATACTCTCTCCAAAAGATTGATCCTAAATTTTTCCTGGTCAGATTAAAAACCAAATATTTTAAGTAATTAGGAAACTGGCATAAAAATGGTGCAGGAAGGGTAGGAGGGTAGGGGAGAGAAAGGGAGAGAGGGAGAGTAGGTTGTTTTGCAGGTGTGATGGGTACCTGAACCAGCATGATGGCACAGGGGCCCACTGCTGCCTCAGCCTGGTCTCCATGGGAACCTGTGTAAGTCAGAGGAGAGGACATGGAGAAGGAGTAATAAGGGAAAGGAGAGCAGCCAGTTTGTCAGGGAAAGGAAGAGAAGATTTGGACAATGGCAAATGCCACCAGGAATCAGGATTCAGTGATCCATTGCTCAAGGAGTCATGGGGGTTTTTTTAGGCAAGGAAGGAATTTTTTTTTTTTTGTCTGTAAAAATTGTATTCTGTCTTTTTTATCCAAGAGTAACTCTCTCACAATGTAAAATTTCTGAGAAGTCAATGCACCAAAATAAAACTACCAAACCCACTACATTTAGCAGACTTTTGCTTTCCACCCTTGTGGGCTGGAAATCCTTGTGGGATTTCCGCCTTGTGGGTGGAATCAAAACAGACAATTTTTTGAAAACCTTTTCTTTCAAACATATGACTGATCATCCAAAATCTTCTCAATTCCTAGAGATCAAGTTAATTTCGTTCTTACAAAAGGACACTTCCCCCCACCCCGTATTCTGCTTTCTGGGTCTCTGGAGCTATCTCTGTGCCTTGTCAGGAGCTCTACTGAACAGATCAGGTTGAGTCTAATTTAAAGCCCAAGATAATAAGTGGTCAGCTACTTGCTGTTTCCCATCAACTGTTGGTCAGTAAGCCACTAAGAGGAACAGGATGTGCTGAGTGCACTCCCTGTTCTGGAATCCTATCTCACACATCAGGTGGAAGGTTCATTAACTGCAAAATATACTACAGTCAAAGGCTTTTGATATTTTAGTGAGCAAACCTTGAACTTGCCCATGAAAAGGCTCACAGCTGCTTTCTGGCTGATGCAAGGACCCACACAGATGCTGATGAACACTCTCCCACACCACACAACAGCTTAACTCTCACAACTGTCTTTTGCAACACATCAGTGCCTGGAACTGAAACACTGATGATGGTTCCTGCTGCATTCTGATTATACGTGTAGAAACCCTTCTTTCCTCCAGCCAAGGCTTCTGCAAAGAGCACATCAGCCATATGGTCATCATCAAGTATTGGAAAGGTCTTGGATGTCTGCTATAATCAACTGAATTCTTAATCTGCCACCCATTAGCTCCTCGTGCCTGCAGAGGAGTGTTTCGCTCAGAATGCCAAATTCCTCTGGACTCAGAAGACCCTTCCTCGGGGTTGACATGGAGATGCTACACTTTCTCAAGACCAGCACTGCCAGGTGATTTTCCAATTACCTAATATCCCCCTATGAAAATCTAGTTTCTGAGAAGGCTTCACCTGCTCTGTAGCCCATTCCTGCCAGACTACACCAACTGTCCCTATGACTATCCAGTTGTGAATGAACCATTACTATCTGCATTTCTGCAACACATGAGTACAAAATGAGCAAAAGTTCCTGATAAGATGGAGAAGCTGATACCTAGTGTTTGCAATCAGCCTTCCAACAAAGCTGATACCTAGTGTTTGCAATCAGCCTTCCAACAAAGCTCTTCTGTCTGTGTGGCAACAGGACTAACATGTTCCCATCCAGGCCTCTCCAGAATTGCAAAATCTCACTACAGCAGTTGTTGCAAGTATTTGCCAAGTTGGTGTCAAGATGTCAGAGTATAGACCCGGAGCTAATCACAAAGTTTCCCCAAGCAGTTTATAACTAACTTCTTCTAGTTATTTTGATTTTTTTTTCTCCCCTCTACAATGATAAGCACTGCTATTCTGAAAATCTAGCTCTTGCTCAAAATAATTTTACAATGTCCCAAAATTGTCAGCACTGGCATCAGTGCTTAAGGTGGAAGTTTTCACAAGAAGGCAAAGAATAGGAATAGTCATGAGAATCCTTGCCCTTTCTAGCCATGCTAAACCACTCTCTTGCAATTACTGGAATCCTTTTTTCTTCTTGATCCAATTTACCAGGATAACAGCCCAAATAAAACGAACTTTGGACTTTCTCTCTGCCCATTCTGAATGACAGTCATTTTTACAATTTACTGCTCCTCAACTGCATCCAACAAGCAATAACACTCCACTCATACTTCCCAGCCACAAGAATTTTAGCAGCTACAAGTGTTGGCTATGTGACTCTGTTCCATTTTTACAGTTTGGCTCATAAATGTAAACACACATATTTCATATATCATTCAGCCAGTACTGCAGCAGCAGCAGCAGCAACCTTTGAGATACAGGCAAGGCATAAAACTGAAGACAGCAACCACTAAAGCCATCTGCATTTAGTCAGCATCACATGTGAGTTCATGCCTTAAGATTTCCTCAATATTTTCCAGCTTTCTCTACTGGAAAGCTGAACCTGCACACAGCTGTTCAACACTATTTGGACTCAGAGGGGAGAATAACTTGTTTGTTATGCATCAATTATTCCCAAAACATTTATCTCACCATTGCTAAAGCAATTTTCTGTGGACTGAAATCATAAGCCCTGATGTTACTGTTATTAGGTGCAATGAAATTTAAGTAAGTTTTAACATCATCTACTACGTCAACTATGAACTATTTCTTCTTTTCTCTAACCTCACATCCCAGTCTCCAAATTCCATCTCCCAACTTCTGGATGAATGCATTTGTGTCAGCCCAGTCTGCATTTGAGAACTAAGCAGTTTTGGATCCTTTCCTTCCAAGTGTTTGTAAATCCAAACACATAGAATAGCTGAATTACAATGAATCAGCTGAGATATTAGCAGTAGAAGTTACAGGTCCTTGGAGGTAGACCTTTTTCCACCACCCCAGGTCTCTTTGTTTCATGTCTCCTTGCTTCCTCAGCAGGGGGAGTGGTTTCACTAGATCCCTGCAATACACTGACCTAGCCAGCCTGACAATTATGTGTCCCTTTCTTTAACAGTCAAGGCCAATCAGACTTGGTTACTACACTTTTGATCAATCCTTTCTTTGATTTTGATGATGAATTTATTGCTTTTTTGATAATAATTTATCAATGTTAACCAACCATCACAGTTTCCACAGCCAAAGCTATGTACAAGGAAAGGCTGGGTTTAAGCTCCAAGAGATGAGAAAAAGAGGGTCCCAGACAAGTCTGAGGCTATGCAAGTGTTCCAAATCAATGCAGTGTCCAATCTCCTGCTGTCCCATTTTTGCTGCCAGCTCCTGGCCACAGTTACCTTCAAACTCCCTAATAAGTATTATTCCCGTCTGGACGCACCTATACAACAGTTCTATTTTTTTTCTATTCTTTAGGCTTGCTCTCAAATAAATCTTTAGAAATACAAATTTTATTCTAGTTTTTCAGTCTTTAGACTACTCTTTATTACTTGCCTGGCTTAGATCAAAAAGCCTGCAGTCCTCCCTCTTGGAAAGACTGCATTTTAAGTCAGTACTTTACCCAAGCATATTTTAAGGGTACTGGAGAATATTCTACAAAAATGCTATTATTCCATGTTAACTGTCTACTGTCCTCCACCCAAAATTCAGCTTATGACAGTGGTTCACAAAACACCTGGATCTTTTGTAAGAAGTACCATATAAATATGTGTGCATTAATAAGCTATAACTGGGACAAAATAACATTATATTTAAATTGCTCTCTCCCTCCCATGCTTATATGTGCTAAATTCTCATAAAGAAACCTCTGAAACCTGAGTCTGGTCACTTGACTACAGCCACTTCACACTGATAATGTCATACTGAGCACTGCATCAATACTGATAAACACATTGTTAGAAGCTTTTGACACCAAAAGTATGATTCATCCTATAATGAATCATTGTAATCAGTATACTAGTAATAACAGAAGTACTTCTGAAGTAAAAATCCTAAATTACATTTTACAGGTAAAATAAAAATATTCTCATTTTCTTCAATTCATCATTAAAAGCAAAAACTAACACCGTAACAAAAAACCAGCAAGAAAATCCATGTACATGGCTGTGACTCCATGTATCTAAAGTAACTACAACCACTCTTCTATAAAGTAAAGATCTATATCATGCTACAAAATATTCTTACTCCATACAATACTTCGCATTTACCATAATACTTGGTTACCATGTAACAACTCAAAGTACTGACAGTACAGATAAATTATCTTACTTTTGGTTCTCGTGTTTGGTTGCTGATCATAGAGATTAAAAACTACTCACTTGCGAAACAAAAGACCAAAAATTACAGAGAAAATGATCCATACAAACAGTCCAAGGTCTTCAGCATCCTTTAGTAAAAGCTGTAACTTTCCCAATAAAGCAAAAAGCAAAGGAAAAGATTTCCAAATATTATATTAAATCAGCATAGTACTAGAATGATATATCTCAGAACATTGAGATATACACATTTAAAAAGAGAACTGGTGTTTGATATTTAAAAGAGAGATAAACAAATAATGCACTAATAAGAAGTTAGGGATTTCTGCCTTTGCTCATTGTGGTCAAACATAAAATTAACATTTTCCAAGCTAACTTTATATTTGCAGACTAATTCATATGCAGAATTAAGGCCCTTTCTTTGTTTCTGCTGTCCTTGTTATACACGAGCAAATTTTTTTTATACTAACAGTGACTAGAATTAATTCAGATGAAAATACAAGTACAAGAACCTTTCTTCCAAAAAACCATATATACCTGAACTTCTCAAGATAAAAAAGAGAAATGCATCAAAGACCACCTCAAAGTTCTCCACCTCCTCCTGGCCAGGCTAACAGATTTTGTGGTTCAGTTATCCAAAGGGCTTTTGGAAGTCTGGCTGGTGTATTAGAGCCTGAGAGCACTTGACAGGGTCCTCAGTAACTGAGACATTGACTTTCTATTTGGACTGCAATGGCTTAAAGACAATAAAAAGTCTCTGCACATCAGTCCTAAGAGATGGGAGACATTCACAGAGTGGTTCTCAGCATCCTGAAATAGAAAGCACAGTTTAACAGAACTGAAGAGAAAGTGGTGTGTCACACAGACAGATTTCTCCAAGTGTTTTATTTGAACTTGCATCTAGCACTGCTCCACAAAGAATGGGCCTGTTTTTACAAACACCTATTTCTCTATTCTCTCCATTTTCACTAAAACCACTAAAACTTGACAGAAGAGAATCCATTCATTTTTACTACCAATTTGTAGATGTAGATATCCAAGGAATTGCAGTATTTGGTTCCAAAAGTTGGCTGATGTACTCTCCCACACACAGGGCTCTCCCTTGTCTCCCCCTCTGCTGCTCCAGCCACCTCCTCAAGCTGGATGGCTTCCCAAGCCAAGTGTGTCCCCAGGAGCAGCTGGAACACCCTTTCCCAGTGTCCTCTCCCCCCTGAGGAGGTACAATCCAGTGATGATACCCAGGCTGCCATGGAGGCTACCACCACACCAGGCCTCTCCATGAGTGCTGGCAGAGCTGCATTAGCAATAAAAAGGATGTCAAATTTACTGTGATTTCTGATGTAAACACATCCCATGGACATGCTCCTGCTGCCCCCTCTGCAGTCCAGCGGCAGGAATAGCTGCTTTGCTCCCTAAGGCTCCCCAGAAAAGTTTGCTTAAGTTCTGCAAAAGAGATGGAAAATGCCTTTTTCATAGAAATCTTTCTATTACTGCCTTTTAAGCAGCTTGTCTGACTTCCTTAAAGATAACTGAAATTTCAAACCTATCCATATGGAAACAGGATTGAACTCTAGATCTTACTATCTGATTTACAAAATATGGGATACAGTGTGCTGGGAGTAGGGAGGGAGAGGATGGGTAGTAAAACACTGCTCTCATTATTGGCTGGTGATAAGATCTCCAGTTTTAAATGCTCTGCATAAACAGGAACAATGAGGCAAGCCAAATTCCACACTGGGAGATAAGCTGCAGTTTACAGGAACAATTTATTCTATATATTGAAAAGATCGATCCAATGAATAATTTTTACTTTTCAAACAGCTGCAACCTATCAGGAAACCTTATCTGGTGAAGAGCTCTTGGGGCAATGACTGAAGATGAAGTAGAAAATGACACAGAAATTGTCTGCTTCAAAACAGAGCAATCAAATGAAGGGTAATCTCTTGATAGATTATGAGTGCAAAGCAAAAATTAAATTAAGAAAGGAATAACAGAATCCTGCAGAGAACAGTTATCTCTTATGGTTATCCACAAATCTTGAGGATTTTTGGGGAAGATTTTCTGTTCCATTTTTTTCTACTTTAAATGCCACTTGCTGATGCAACAAATAACTCTGTCTGCAAACCAAGCCTCAATAGTGCCCTGAAGCAACAGACCAGTTATTCCAAATTTATCCAAAATATTCATGTTCCATCCCTTTCCTGCCTGCACCTTATGCTACTGTTCTAGTTTGTTCGCAGGTACATCCCCACTCATAAATGAGATCACTTGGACAGGGTACTGTTTACAAAAAGAAAAATTCACACTTCTGATGCTTTCCTCAGGAAAAAGGGCTGGACCATTCACTCAATGCAATACAAATTACCACACTGAACATGAAAAAAGATGGAAAAGAAACAAAACAAAAAGTCCATAAATCTTCCTTAATTTTTGAGAAGAACAATTAGCTGAAGATATCCTTACAGCAGATGCTACAGAAACTTTGTCTTTCCCAAAGTAAGAGAAAATGCAAGATCAAAAATGTTTTGCTTTTCCTTCTTCCCCCCTTATCTATTGCAAGCAGTGTGATTCCTACACTGTATGAATATTCCCAAAATGTGTTTTATAATATTATTGCATATATACAGTCCTAATGCACATGCATGGGTAATTTGCCTAGCACAATTTGTCTCTAAAAAGTTGCTGTAAGTTGCTCTAAGTTTAAAATAATATTTAACTTTTTT
>VYZP01040898.1:0-14025 GCA_013400635.1 Hypocryptadius cinnamomeus
TATTATTTTTTCTCTCTCGTCAGGGTGTGGGGTCCATGATGATTCTTTTGATTTTCTCTTTCTGTAACAGCTACCACAAGACAGATACCATGTTTACATGAATTAGTCTTTTTAAATGGTAATTGGAGTTGGTGGTACTTTAATGTACAGGTGTCCACCACATATGCTTGCAGAAACTCTGGGACTCCTTTTACTCCCTTACTTGTCTACCTTGTTATGCTGTTGGTGATCATAACTTCAGAATGTTGGCTTTTTAACTGCTCCCATAAGCTACCCTTAGAATTTAATTTTAATGCCTGATGTAGACTTGGTGTTCAGTTAGCTTTTCCTCCTTCTTTCTGCCTGTTTCATTCCTGGTGAGAAAGGCATAAGTTCATTCTGTTTGGGAACTTAAACCAAGAGGTATTTTGATTTGGGGGTTGGGGGTGAGATTTTAGTTTTTAATCAGCATTTGAATTATAAAAGGTTTTGATTTGTGTTGTTTTGGGGTTTGAGTGTTTGTTTTTGAGTTTCTTAAGAAAGCTTTGCCAGTGAAGTGCTTAACACTGGGCAAGAAATATCTAAAGTGTTTCTGTCCTAAATTATGATAAGTTCAGTTTTGCACGGGGTGGGGTGGGGGGAAATAGCAGCCTGTTTTTTTTCAGACAAGACCTTAGTTTGCAAGATTTTAGTATACAAATTTTTTGTCTTTTCGATGCAGTTTCCACTTCAATCCTATCTGTCATTCTTGCCTAGACAGACACATCTCTCTCTCATGAAAAAAGAGCTTATTTTGTCCTTGCAGGCATAAGCCTCTGGAGCTGTTTCTGTTGGCCTTGGTTTGTGATATGAGGTGGCAACTGTCAGTAGCAATGGCATTTCCAAGTTAAATGGAAGCAGCAGCTCTTGAACTCCAGGGATCTCTCTTCTTCTCCATCCTCCAAAGTATACATGCTGTGTTTTTAAAGATCAAGATGAAGCCTTTAATTCTATAGCAGTTGATGAAAGAGCCAACAAAAACAAGCAAACAAACAAACCAAATCAAAGCATAGCTTCAAAACATAGTTGATTCTGGCAAACATCTAGATTGGACTATAGTGGCTTTCACTCACATTATTTGTATTCTCAGAACAAAAATAGCTGTTACATTGAAAACTTTCAGCATTTTAACTTTTATACAGCAAGACAAAGGAGATTTGTTCTTGCCTAGAATCTGTAGGGTCATCATGAGTAAAATATCTATTACTGTGCAGATTCTCTGTGTGGCTAATAGCTCAATTATTATAAATACTTGGTGCCATTAGTGAAGAACTTGCAATAAATTTATTTATATTTGTTTGACAATATGTTTAAAATTTTCTGTCTTCAGTAGAGCAATTATATGAGAAGTGCAGATAAAGCTCATTAAATGATCTGACCATAAGTGAAACCATTTCCATCCACTAATGCAGAGAAAAAAGAACTGCAAAGGTGATGTTAAATGTGAAACATGGGGCCCTCTTGCTTTTGAGTGGGACATGAAACCCTGGTGAACTGCTGGGGTATGCTGTTCTTTAAGCCTGCTCTGAGCAGCAGCAAAAGGTGAGAGAAGTTATGATGTCAAGTTAGTGGGAGGAAAGGTAAGTATGGGAACAAGAAGGGGAATGGGCAATGCTACAGGCATCACGAAGACAGATTATGCTGAGTTTCTCCAGCCCTTGAGCAACACATAAACTTGTACTCCCTGGTTTTATTCTGGAATTCTGTACTGAGATGTTTGATATTTTGGCAAGAAGGAAGGGTAGATGTTATTTATGCCTGCCTGGTTTTCTGGATCTTGGCTATATGAAAAGTGCTTAGTTCACAATAAAACACGCAATAAACTCTTTTAATTATGAATTACTGGTGTTATATTGAATTGCATTTGCTGGATATATTTCTGTAATGGAACAAGTAAAAGCTCTGTGCCTGAATAGATACAAAATGTGATTCTGTCTTCTCCTCATACTTCTTTTGAATAAGCATTTTCAAATTCTTCGGTTGGTTTTCTGTTTTCCTAATAACCTTAACTTGACACCTGTCATGATGTCGAAACTGACTCCTGTACTTTGGAGTAACAGTTAATTAAAAAAAATTATACTAGCAATCAATTTTAATAATAGGTTTTAATTCATAACTCTCAAATTATAATATTTAAAGGTGTGTGGGACTCTTAGCATGCCAGAATTGCTTGTGTGTTAGATGAAATTAATTTAATTCTGAACATGTTCCATATGAATGTAATGTAATTAGTTGAGATGGATTAGTTAGTATATGAAGTATGGAGAATGAGCAATTTTAAACCAGAAGAGGGCAGCAATGATATAAAAAAATAATTTTGGCTCAATTACCTTCCTTTTTCTTTTTTGCCAGTAAGTCACATGTATGTGCTCTGCTAATTTCTTGGACAGACTATAAGATTAAAGCAGCTTGAAAAAAGTCTGTTAATACCATTGCAGTGGTTATTATTTCAGTTTTATTTCTTTGAACAGCTTCATCCTGCCAAAAGGTATTAACTCGAAGAGTACATGTAGAGGACCTGCTGACTTCTTTTCTCTAAGAGATATTTCTAATATGAAATTATAAATTATGATGATTCTGTGGTGATTTCTGACTTTATTATGTTGGTTCTTAGATGATTTAGAATAAAATCTTTTATTTTCTACTCATCAAAATCATATTCATTTTAGGGAATTAAATGTCAAGCTGCATACTTTTCGATCTACATGTTGTAAGCAGTAAGCTATGCCGGCCAAATATGTAGTGTGGTACTTTCACAACTTCACTGTAATCAGAATGTGACTGTATTGCAGAAATGTATCAGAGTATATAAAACAGTATTAGGTACCTTTGTGTAGAGTGGGGCCATATTGGATGTGAGATAATTCCTAGGTAGGCAGGACTAAAGTTTACTTGAGTCTTTCTGATGATGCATTGGTTGTAGGAAAAAAAATGTTGTCTTCTTTTTGGAATATGATCTAAGAGGTAGTGCAAGGGGAGAGGAATAGTTTCAATTTCCATACATACAGGAAAGTAGGTCTGTTGAGGAAGGTGATGTCCTATATATTCTTATTATAGAGCAGAGCTACTCCTCAGCACTCAAAAGTGCTGATACAGTTTTGTGACTGAGGGTGAAGAGGAGATAGACAAACAAGTCTGCATTGCTTATTTTGGTGCTGAGAGAACATCTAAAGAATAACTGGAGCTATTTTTGTGGCATTAGCAATGTGTGGGTACTAAGGGTTATGGAAATGCACATCTTGTGTACAATTAATTGATTGTGTGGAAATGTGTGGAAAACCTTCTTTTTCCCCAGTGTTCCAGTGCTGATCCAGATGGGAAAGAAATAGCAAAAAACTCTTCAAGGGTCCACACTGTAGTCTGAGAGAAAAAACTCAAATGTTCACATGCTACAAAAGAACTGGAATACACAGAAGAGTGTTGCTTCACTGTCTGGGGAAAAATTAGCATTTTATTTGTATTAGCTGCTTCTGTTCTGGTTTTAGAAGCTGACTCATTGTCTGAACACACTAGATGGCTTCTCCTAATATGTTAATTTTAAAACTAGTCTGTGGTGATTAGTATCCTTAATAGTTTCCTCAATCTGGTACACATTGCATGCTAACATGCCATCATTAAATGGCACTGTGCATCCAGGTTGCTATTGGGTTTTCCCACTGGAAACAGAAGTACAAACTTATTCCTCCATTGTTTTGGTACATGTAATTATCTCAGCTGCTTCCTGGCTAGACTGTCTTAGTCCTGTGTCAATCTTGACTAAGACATGACTAAGAGGAAATGTAGAAATCAAGAAATCTTTGAAGATGTTACAATGACAGCATTGTTTAGGAATCCTGACCTGTATTACTTGTCACAATCATGCTTGTGATTACTTCTGGGGAATTTCTGGTTCCAGATTTCTTATGCAGACAAGGCTGTAGAAGGTAGAAATATGTGCTAGTGTGGCACAAAAACTCCTCCCAGTGGGCAGTCCCCCCCTCCCCCCAGGTACACGCTAAAGATGAAATAATTTAATATTAACCATAATGTATGCACAGTAAGACAAACTGGGCACTAATACAAGGAACTATTGAGTGGCTGAAGCCTTATATATTACTACATGCCAAAGGCATGAATTCTTTTAAAACAACCTATCCATAAGTATGTCTTGCAGCTTTTAATTAAATCCTGCAAAATTGCTGCAAGTCTTAAATGTTTCTACTGTTCTCTCAATCTTGCTCTTCCACTTTAAGTAGTGGTTTTGGTTTTTTTTTCAGCACAGAGATGCAAGTTGGATTTTTTGCGATTAAATGAATGTGTAAAGGAAAGATAATGTTGTTAGACTTCATCTGATGCTGTGAATTTCAGTCTTAAAGATGCATTTGACTTCAGTGTGTAATTGAGCTTGTTTTGGCTTGATGTGCATTAGTCTGTATCTTGCAGAGTTCTTCAAGCTTTTTGTCAAACTGACAGAAAATGGCACAAGAAAACAAGATTTCAAACACAGTGGAAGTTATTTACCATGGTTTCATTTTTTAAAATGACATAGTTTGTTCCAAGAGAATTGCTTCCTGGCTTCTCTTAGTATGCTATGCACTTAGGTTACCTACCCAAGATATGTAGGAATTAAGAACTAAAGCCTAGTCTTCATTGACTATAAAGGTAGATAATCATCTTATTTAGACACCCAAATGAGATACTTGAAATCAATGTAAATCCATCTCTTTTCCCCAAAGTATTCAGAAAATTCCCTTGCAGAATTTATAGATGAAAATAAACATGTCACTACCTTTATAACATCTTGCCAGACTTCAAATAACACCTGAGGTGATGTCATGTTTTCCTATGTGGAAGCCGGGAGAATTTTATTTCCTAGAATCACTGCAGGGTTGAGGCTGAAGGCACCTCTGGATATTCTCTGCTCCCAACCTCTTGCTGAGGCAGGGACAGATTTTTGAAGGTCTTTCTTATGCAGGGATCTTTTCATTGTCAACTGGTTTAATCTAAGGGATGTCATAGCTCTTCACCTGCAGCGCAGGCTACAGAGCATGTTAGCTTGTTCAGTCAGAAGAGGTACCTGGTAAGAGATACCTCCCCACACTCCTGGCCAGTTTACTACTAGGAATGTATAAATTGCAAAGTGAGAGGAGTTTCTTTATATTGTATTATGATATACTGTTAAGAAAAGAACATATGCTACTACCATCTAAATGCATAGAAGTAAACCAAATTTACATAATCTGATTTTTGGAAACTTCCTTTTTCTATTTGGATTACTGATTGCAATAATTCAGGTTTAATTGAAAGATTATTTTTGGATTTCTTTTCAAGTATTGTATTTCCTGTTTTCACTGCATTAACGGATAAATTTCAGTTTATCATTTAAAGTACTCTGTGACAAATATGTTCTGGTCCTATCAGCTGCTTTTGGTTACTTAGCCATTCAGAATTGTTCATGTAGTTGTTGGAACCATGCTGCAACTAACATACATAATATAAGTGCTGAATCTTATATTAAATGCTTCAAAAAGTTGGCTTGCTGATTTTGTATTATTATTGATTACACTGTTTGGATTAAGGTATGTACTTGAACACGGTAAATTTCATAGCTTTAACACCATGATGTAAAAGCCATCTCTCCTTGGGATCTTAGTGGTTTTATAGGAGGTTTGAGTCCTCTAATAGTAAAAGCCTTTCCATGTGCTTAAGTGAGGTTTATGTAATTTTTAGTGTTCTTGTGCTTCCACATGTTTTTTCTTTTAATAGCATCTAGAGCTTTTTTTTTCTTTTTGTCCTTCTGGATGTATGAGTTATGGAGTGATGTACTTGTGTCATTTGTGCTAGGGGCTAGTTGAAATGGATGCATTTTATAATTAATATGTCTGGGAATTTGGTCAAATGCACTGCAGTGTGGCCTGGGTTTACCATCTCTCCTTACCACTTTGAACAAATGTTTTTCAGACAATGTGTATTGCTCAGCCTCTGGGTATAAGCAGTTACTGCTCCCTCTTCTTTGTAGAACTGACAGTGTTAAGGGTGAAGCCTGACTTTTTTGTTTTAAACCCATCAGCTTTTCTGTCTGGTGATGGAAGTGAGAGATACTAGATCAAAGGACCTTGGGTTCTCTTTCTTAATCTGGAGATACTTGCTCTGTGATTCCCCTATAGACAAGTACAGGGCTTTGTTCAGTTACCTACCCAAGAACAAAACTCAAGGACTTTCAGGCAAACAAAATTGGTCAGAGCTGTATGTGAAATAATTTTAGTTCATTAAATGGCATTCATGAAAACAACATCCCATGGAGCTGTATAGAAGTAGCACCTCTGGCCATCATGACTGGTTTGGACTTTTATTGTTGGTTTTGTTTTTATTTTCTTTTCCACTCTCCTTTCTGTGTTGCCTTACACCTGCACCTTTGTAGCATTTAGGCCTGATCATAAATTTCTCAGCTTTGACATATCCTCCACATTTCTGGTTTACCTGTGAAAGAGGAAGACAATCTTTCAGCTCTGTTCAGCAAGGACTCTTGACTATGGCTGGCTGGAAAATGCTCAAAAGTATTGTTGGCTGTAACATACCACTGCCAGTAATACTTCATGTAGCAAGAACTGCATGTGACAGACAGTGCATTAGAAGGGCACCAAAATGAGCACAACGCAGTGATGATTAAACAGCTGGCTTGGAACGAGGAGTGGTGACATCTCCAGCCCTCTGTCTGTTGCACCTAAATTATTATTATTTTTCCTTGACAACTTGTTCCAAAAATTGTGCTCACTGTGCAATTTGGGCATAGTGAAGCAAAAAACCTTCTGTGGTTTTTAAGATCGAGCCAAAGGAAATGTTTGAGCACCAGCAGCTGGCTTTTCCTCCCCACAGCCAGAGTGATGATTCTCTGAGTGTGTTTTGGAGGAGGCACTGAGAGGGCCGTGATGGGCTGGTGGTTCCTACGTGCTGATGCCTAGTGAGGAGCAGCCTCCTTCAGCTGGGTGTCACAGCCTGTTCCCCAGGGAGCCAAGGGCAGGGTGCTGGATCCTGGGAGCTGCTGCCAGGAGCCTGCAGAGGTGCCGGGAGGTGCCCGGTGGCCGAGCAGGCTGGGGGCGGCAGGTGCTGCAGGGCTCTGTGCCCCTTTTGTCCCGCACCTGCCGCACGTCAGGTGAGTATGAACAGCTGTCGGATGTAAACCGGGATTAGCCGGTAGGTGGGCCTGGCCCTGACCCAAAGATCTGCTTTTTTTGCCCACCCCCCGCTCCACCCTGTGTGCAGCTTGGCTTTATTGGGTGTTTTGAGCCACAGTTCACAGAGCACGCAGGCCGTGGGGGACAAGGAGGGTGGCAGTGCCCGCTGGGGCTGGGAATGTTCCCTCCGAGGCACGCGACAGGATTTGGGGCTGGAGCCCGCGTGCTGTGCAGGGTTGCCAGGCACTGTGCTCGCCCACAGGTAGCTGGAAGTTGCACCACCACGTTGAAGTTTTCAGATAAGCAGCCAGCCAGTTGTTTAACTTAGAAAACATTAACTTCTTTGTGTGGCTTGTGGCAGTGTAGCAATAGGTGGAAGGGGAAAGAGAATAGAATAGAAAGCAATACTGCTTTATTGTTTCTATAAAGGACTGTGATTGCTTTGTTATCAATACTGAAAGACGGAAAGAGGGTTTCTTGCTGTTACCCTTCCCTTATGAAACAGAAGTACATTCATGATAAACAGTTACAGTGGAAAAATATATCACTGCAGTATGTGTGCTAAGCATAGGAAATACCACTGTAGGTCAGTACCGTGGCATAGTAAATGTTTACTTTTAAAAGGCATCCACTTTTTACAACTTCTTTCTTAATGCATAGTTGTGTAAAAAGTGTTTGTATATCAATAGTACTGTTTAGGGAAGAGTCAAATGTAGGCAGCCAGTAAACCACAGGAGAATTCATTATGCTTCAGTTTAATGAACTTTGTAATTTTAATTTCTTCATCATTGGGACTTTGTAAGTTTTTACACATCATTCAGATGTTAAAGGAGCTATAGCTGTAATTAACTGTTGTGAGAACAAATTTAGGTCAAAGCAAACTGTGTCTTTCTTGAGCTTCCTTCTGAGAGCACTGCAAGCAGAAAATTTTAAAGTGGGCAGTGAATGGCCTAGATGATTAAACCTATCTGGTGTGTTTGTCACTGTCTCCTTCAGCATATGAATAACATATGAGCGAGACTGTGATTCTGGGTAGAGTAAATGCTAGTGGCAGATAGATACAAGAACATAGAGCAGTAATCTGGAAAACTAGTTATCAACAGTTACCCTGAATGTTGAAACAAAACTTCTTGAAATAAGAATATGGACCCATTAATATCCTGACACTGCTGAAATATGGCTGAAACTTAGTGAAAATTTGATTTGGTAGCACAGTATCTATTTAATAGCTCAACAGGTTGGAAAAGAGTGCTGTAGTTACTGTCAAAGTTGATAATGTCATTTGTAGGCCTATTAGAAATAAATCTGAAAAATCTGCATAGAGAAAAATGGTTTAGGACATTGGAGGAATTCAAATAGATAAAAGAAGCAGCTGTTCTTACGTTGAATTTGACTCTAGGGGACAGTCATGGTGGAGAGAGTCCCTAGAGGACTTTAAAAAAACCAAAAAAAACCAAAAAAACAAAACAAAAAAGAAAAAAAAACAACCAAAAAAAACCCCAAAAACAGAAAGGGAGGAATAAGGAAGTTAAACTTCCCATTTGGGGTTATGTTGTCAGTCTAAGTGAAAAAGGAAGGAGGAACTGGTTCTGCTTAAATTTGATTTTTATTAGCATAAAGGCAGGTGCGTGTCTTGATAGAGTGTAGTATCTGAGAGAAATAAAAAAGAGGAGGGAGTTTTTAATGCTAAGAAGCTACATATATGCAGGCACAGAAAATGCTTAATTTACAAAGTGTAAAATAATAAACAGATTCTAAGGTAGTTAAAAATTGCTACCTAGGAAAGTCATTAAACAGTTTTAAGAAGCAAAACAAAGCAAAAGCCAATGATTGCATATTCACAAGAACCATCAGAATAGCAGTTGCAGACTGATGTCTCTCCCTAAGTGTGAATTCAGTATGACATGAGGCAGACTATTTCTGGCCCAATCATACCCTTCTCTCTTTACCTGCAAGGGCCACCTGGAAATAGCCAGGATAGTTCAATCTCCTGACCTGTTCACTTCTTAGTGCATTGGCTGGAACTACTGGCCCAGTGCTAGATCATTTAATCATAAATCAACGCTTTTTAGATGCCCTTTAGATGCCTTTAACACTGATCAAGGCTTTGGTCACAGGTTCTAGGTGCCTTATTTAGAAGTCCTCGAGTTCTGGTATTCAGAAGAAAGTGAAACTTTATTAAAAGGTAGTAGTCATGCATAGTGCTGTGCTGTAACCTTTTGGTGTGTTTCTGTGTAAAAGAAAAGTGCACTGGTAAGTGCAGCTAATGAGAAAATAAGCTTTTGTTTCAGAGTTTCTGCTTAAGGGATATCTGTTTTACTCAACCCAGTTGAATGATCCAGTTTTTGTTTGGTTTACATTTGCAAGGAAAGACCTTAATTTTCCTGACACTTATCTATGAAGAAATGCACTTTGGCTCTCTCTGGGTTTATTGGTTCCTCAAAATGAATTGAACCAAAATGTTCTGTAACAGTGGATATTTCACATATTCAGAGTATAAAAACAAGCAGTTGTCTGGCATTATAAGGTAGCAGAAACACCTAAAATGAAGGTAATGGTATTTTATCACACTTCGTTCTGTATACATTATTGGCATTAAAGTTTGAAAATTAAAATTAATTTTAAGGCAACTCCCTGTGCCATGTAAATTGAGAGGATTTATTGTGACCAGGCTCATGACTTGTTCATAATTTTTTGTGATCTGTTGTGTCCTGTTGCTTTAAAAGAACTGTACATTGAAATGTAGAAATGTAATATATTCAAGCACTTGCAGGTGCAATAAATACATGTGATGCCAAAAGCAAGTAACTTGTATATTTGAGAGGAAGACAGTTGCTTTCAAATACAGTAGTAAGACTGATTATGGTGCCATGTGCTTACTTGAATTGTTTCTTTTCAAGCATCTGCTCCCTTACTGAAAATGTATTTTTGAACACCTGCAGAGCACAACCATTTCCCACTTCCTTCCCACATAATGGAGTTGTATTTGCTAATGGTTCAGAATCCAGCACACCCCCAGGGAGAAGGGGAAGGCACGTTTTGTTTTTTATCACAGTGAGCTCTGCTGTGTCAAGGAGCCTACTGTGATAATCTCCCTGTGCAAATGCTAAAACTCATTGCGAGGTGTTTGTTAGGGGTAGCTGCAGGGCTTAGCATCTAAAACAATCCATTTGTAGGTGCAAATTTATTTTATCCAAACTTTAAAATTTATTAAAACGACCCAAGGACCATGCACACTGTCTATCATAAACCACAGGGAATTGTTTGAATATATGCTGGAGTATCCATATGTCCTAAAACCTGCAGAAGTAAATAAGTTCTGCGGTAGAAAGCATGGCTGACTCTATGGTTGAATTTTGTAACTACTGGAAGATACATGGGAAAGCAACTGTTTTCCTATTTGTCCTAGGCAGCAGACATGCAGGTAGGTTTTACTGCTCACAGTAGTATGAGTGACTGGTGTAGGTCAGGTGGCAAAAAATTTACTTGTTTGGTTTGTAGCATGCTGGCATTTACATTGTTGGTGGTTCAGGGTGCTACAGAGCTATTAGCATATTTTTTAATGTTTTGTTGCTTTTTTGAGTTGTTTTTCTTGTTTGCTAACCTTGAACCTTAAATTTAAGAATGTGGTTTCGCTGCAAGTTGTTTGGGGTTGTTTTCTGCTGGTCTTGACAGGCTATCCAGTCATTATGTCCTCAGGTTGTCATATGAGAAGGTATTTATTAATACTGTTTACTGGCAACTAATGGTTTTGGGCAAGAGAATACAGAAGCAAGTCTGTAGGACTTATGTTGATCATCAATTTTGTATCATAGAGTAGGCTTTGTAATGGCTAATAGTTTTTCGGTGTACTATTTTGAATCTCCAGAGACAGTCTGTCCTTACCTGCCTTTTAGTTTTAAAGGTTTAAATTGTCTCCTTTGGACTGATGTTACAAGTCCTTGTCAGGCTCATGCTCGCATGGTTAAAAACAAACCAAAAACCTTACATATCTTTAGCTGCACCAAAACCCCCAAACCTGTCCATGCAAACATACAAATGTAATTTTAATAGAAACAGCAATAAAAAGCTTCAGCATAAATCACTCAGTTCTGCATGATCTTCTTAGGAGTGTCTGACTCTAGTGTAGTTATTAGAGTAAATCATAATTTCATTATTACCTTGAAATATTTAATTGTAGCTAGCATAAGACCTAATAAGAAACGCATAGTATATGTAATATATAGCTCTTTCCATTTTCTAGAATTTTAAGCTTCATAAAATTCATGTTAGGCTTTAGTATTAAATGTATTGATTTTATATTTCTGTTTCCATAAGAAAGAATTTTCACGTCTATAACTGAGGCGTTGATCTACATATCACTATCTTTGTGTTGGTTCTTCATAGATATATTGGCTTTGCATGTGTGAGAACTGCTGGAACTTCACTGTAGCATAGGCAGATACAGGATTCAGGCTGTCCTGTTGCAGATGAACCTAAATTGAATTAACTTGAGTCTGCCTCGGACTGACTTCTCACAGATGAAAATTGCAGCTTATGAGGTAACTGATATTTATCTGTGTCCTGGCAGAGCACATAGACTTGCGACTGCATGTACATTTATACTGCATAGACAGATGAGTTTCTTTGGGTTTTGTTGTTGTTGTTGTTTTTCTGCATTTTAACTAGTGTCATTTCTATAGGAGGTATATATTGATAATTTGTAAACTCTTAGAGTTGGAAATACTGTAGCATTTAGTACTTCCAGGGTTCCCTCCTGCTTCAAAGTAATAAAGTCTTGATTTTTGGGAAGTAACTAATATTTTGGTAAGAACATAGGGAATTTGTGACATTGTACCTGTTGCTATTTTATGGCAGTAAACTGCTCAAACTGGTCTCTGTGACTGCTTATTGCAGGACTGTTTTTTTCATGTGTTTCAGATTCCCCTTAGTAGGCTAGAGTTTCATAAGCCCACCCCTTTCTTTCCATTTTCCTGTGCAGTTTTCTAGGATTTTTGGAGCTGTACATAATGCATGGTAGTTGTGCTGTTCTCCAGCTTGTTGTTATTGCACTTTAAATTTGCAATTTTCACAAGCATTTTTCATTCTAAATTTTCCTTTTCGGGAAAATTTTCTGAGTAGCAAAAGGAGGGGTTCTGCTGGGGTCTTGTGGGTCTGCTGAGGATTCCTTGGCTCAGGAGTACATCTCCTTCCCCTTCTGAATTCTACAGGGTTTTTTTTTAAGTTAGAAGAACTTAAGAGCTTATGAGATTGTGCTGCTGGCTGTGGAGCTCTCTGAGTAATTTTGTGGGCTTCCCCTTCAAGCATAAAGGACTTACTAAAGTTTTTCTGTATTTTCTTTCTTTTCTGTACTTTCCTGTTTCCATCTATGTCAAATGTCTTATGTGGAGCTGATAATTATTTGCCCAACTAAAACTGAAAATGCTTGAAGGATGAGTATGGAAGGCTTCTTCACACAGATCTGCTGAGCCGTTAGATTTTCTGAAACAAGTTTTTCTATAGTCATTCCATATTTGCATTTGTAAATTGTACCCACTTTAATCTCATTCAGTAACAACTTTCTTTAACACTAGATACTGACATGTTACTTTTAATATGGTTTCTGCCACTTATGTTGGTCATAGCTCCTTTAATCAGTTGAGCTGTTGAGCAATACAAGCTCTTGGTGTGTTGGGTCAGCAGTTTCAAAAAAACCCTGGTGAGGCCAATATATTGTTGGTATAGGGGATTCCTTTCTCCCTGCTGAACCTGAACATTTGCCCTTAGCCTTGTGGGCCTGTGTTTCCTCTGTCAGAATGGAAGAGAGGGAAATCAATAAAACAGGATGTTCTTGTCCATATTCACCACTGAGCTTTAAGCAGTTTGTGTCTTAGTTTGGATAGGCAAGGAAAAAATATGTCATTGGATTTGTAACTACACCAACATTATTCGTTACCTTTCAGGCCTCCGTTATTTACTTACACCATTCATGCACCTTCAGAGAAGTCAGCCAAGCTGTGTGTCTAGTAACAAGCAAATATTTAAGTATGTGACCTGTAAAGGCGTTTAGATTGCTATTTATGTGCAATTGCTTTTTAATTTCATTGAAGATTATGTGATTGAATGTATTTATAGATCAGTTATTGCACAGGAATGACCGGCTTTTTTTTAATGATCACACAGTAAAAGTCTTTTCCATATGGAAGAAAAATATTTATGCTAAGATTAATTATTGTCAAAATATGGTTTCCAAATGTGTTTAATACCAGTATATTGGGACTTCAATGGCCATATATTTAAAATAGGGAAATTTTATTTAATATTGAGTTATTAACCATTTCCGGGTTTACTTAACTTGGATTTTTATTTGCTAAAGCTTGCAACAGGAAAGAAACTTTTATGATAAAAATGTTTCATTTGCCTTTTTATATAACAAGAAATACTTATGTATATCTGCCTGAATTCCAGTATTAGGAAAATGAACTTTTGTAAATGCAAGAGTTAATTTCGTTTCTGGATTTGTTTTTCTGAGCGGGAGAGTGTCTTATGAGGTGCTGTAAATACTTGACCGGCAACAGTAGAGCTAACAGATTTTGGAAAGTGGCTTCTAAATTAACTCAGTTTTTACTCTCCCAGTCTATTACCCATTTACTTCAATGCCTTCAATATGATACAGATATAGTAACAATAATTGGATTTCTAGCTATTTCTTGACATTCATAGGGTTACATGCTGAGGTTTGGTCTCCCAGTTCACTGTAGGCGTACAAAGATTCAGAACCAGTTTTTTTAGACTTGACTTCTTACTCTAAAATTCTGCTAATCACCTAATTTGTGTAAAAACCTTCAGGGAAAGTCTTGACTTTTGTTAAGAG
>VYZP01041005.1:0-11480 GCA_013400635.1 Hypocryptadius cinnamomeus
GGACTGGGAGGTGCTGCTGGGGGACTGGGAGCTGCTGCCTGAGCATCTCTGAGGAAGCAGAGCCTGCAGAGCGCTGGCTGTGTGTGACAGGAGGGACAGTGGCCAGCCCTTGGAGCAGTGCCAGCCGTGGGGATGTGACATGTGGGTGACAGGCAGGGATGGAGCCTGGTCTGTGCCTGTGCAGTCACCTGGCACCCACCTGATCCCAGCTGCTGCTGCTGTTATTCCCTTAAATCAGGGTTTGCAGCCTGGGAAGCTACAGCACCCTTGTTTCGATTGCTAAGGAAGTTAAATCAGGTTTTGGCACCACTGGGGACCCTGAGGCTGTGGAGCATTGTGGTCTGACTGGACTGTAGGGAAGGGACAGCCCTGGGAATCAGAACCATGGAATCCCAGACTGGCTTGGGTTGGAAGGGACCTTAAATCCCACCCAGTGCCACCCTGCCATGGCAGGGACACCTGCCACTGCCCCAGGCTGCTCCAGGCCCTGTCCAGGGATGGGTCCTCTCCTCTCCTCCAGCAGGAGGAAACCTCTGAGCAGTCCAGCCACGAGGGAAACCTCCTGGGAAGGGGGGATGCCCCCGTGGGCGCTGCCCTGCGAGCGGGTGCCAGGCGTGTGTGGGCAGGAGCCATCGCAGCCCATCTCACTCCTGCTGCGTTCCGCGGCACAGCCGGGGTTTGCTGGCCCTGGCTGTGCCGTGCCGTGCCGTGCCGTGCCCTCGTGACTCAGCCAGCGTGCTGTGCCCCTTTTCCCGTGCTGCAGCCCCGTGCCACGCTTCCTCCCCCACCCACCAGCGTTCTTTTCTCCTCTCATAGTGCGGACGCAATGCTGAAAACTTCGACCGGTTTTTCACCCGCCACCCGCCCGTGCTCACACCTCCCGACCAGGAAGTCGTCGGGAACATTGACCAGTCAGAATTCGAAGGATTTTCCTTTGTTAACTCTGAGTTTTTTAAGCCTCAAGCCAAGAGCTAAGTCGCTGTGCAGATCTCATCCCTGCATCTGTCATCCGGTCCCAGCTGCTGTTGTGGTGACACATTCCATCGCAAAACTGCATCCATGGGCTTGCTTGAGTTCCTTACTAGAGTGACCATACTTCAAGTGTCTTCCTGTTATTTGGGGTGTCACTGGAGGGGAGTGATGTGCAAGAAATGCTGCAAATGGCTTTTGTAACATTTAGTTTGGAGAAAATGGGAACAGCTCAGTGGGTGACAGAAGGAAAACGGAGACACGGTGACAACTGCGAGAAATGCCTTCATCATGTGCTTTAATTCCTGCTCTTTCCTTTTTCTAGTGTTTTAAATAATCATGAAAATTTAATATTTAGCCTTCTTAGCCTTAGTGGCAAGTAAGTGTTTTTAATGAAAGCGTTCCCCAGAGTCTCTCTCCTCCCTAAGGCTCAGGAGAGCCAAGATGCTGGTCTGGCTCCTTTTCTGGCCGTGTCCTGCTGTGTGTCCAGCCCCACCACAGCTCCCCTTCCCTGCACACATGCTGTGGGCTGGCTGGGTCTCCAGCAGTGGGATAAGTTATTCGGGAAGGCAGAGCTGCCGTTGGCAAAGATTTCTCCTGATTTGTGCAGTTTCTAAGTAGCATTTTTTAAAATCAAAGCAAACATCCCGTGGTAAATGGGAAATTTGGAAGAGCTGCCTTTGAACCCATGGTCACCCTAGTAAACACCACCAACATCCATTCCGTAGCGAAGCTTTTTCTTCTTTTCAAATGCCAAAGCCATTGATGGAGTTTGTTACCTGTGCTTTAAATGTGTCAAAAGTGGTATTGACCCAAACGGGAGGTACTTAACTCCGACCAGTATTGTGAATTCTGATATGAAGCGTGTAAAGAACCTTGTTTAAATGGGTACTTCTGTCCTTAAAAATGGCCCGAGTTTTGTTTCTGGCATCAAAGGAAACATTTCAGGAAGGGTGAATTTCCCTTGAAAGGACGACAATCACACTGCTTCCTTTTATACCCTTGCAGATGTTCGAGGGCTGTCACTGTATCAATCTGCTTGATTTGTAATGTGCCAATTCATTTTTTTTTTTCTGATACTGATTATAAAATAAAAAGTAAGAAAACCCCCCCCAGAAACCTGCATGTGTTTAGCAATAATGAGTTTCTACAGTTCAGCGAGATGACTCCTGCCGACAGCCGGGGCTGGAAGCTGCCCCGGCTGCTGGGGGATGCTGGCTCAGTGGCTCAATCCCTGCGTTTGTCCCAAAAATCCGAGGTGGGATGTACTGGAAGCATCATCCGGGAGACAGCGATTGCCCGGAGCCTCCTGCAGCAGCGCCCACGGTCCGAGGCGAGGACAGAGCCCGGCAGGAAGGATGCTCCGGGGTCAGGACACGGCAGAGCCCGGCTGGAAGGATGCTCCGGGGTCAGGACACGGCAGAGCCCGGCAGGAAGGATGCTCCGGGGTCAGGACACAGCAGAGCCCGGCAGGAAGGATGCTCCGGGGTCAGGACACGGCAGAGCCCGGCAGGAAGGATGCTCCGGGGTCAGGACACAGCAGAGCCCGGCACAGCCTGCGCATCCCTGGCAGCGCCTTGAGCAGAGCCGACTGCGGCATCGCCTCGCACTCCCCGAGCTGCGGAGCCCGGCGTGACTCATCCATCCCTGCCCGCTCTCCCAGGAGCGCTTGGTAGAAGCGATTGGCACTTCCAGCTAAAGAGGGATTACGGGCTCCTGTTAACCTCCCTCCTGCCTCTGGGAATGCAGTGACTTCTGCCAAGTTCCGGACGCTGCAAGGTTGTTCCGAGAGGTCCCGAGCGTCGGCGGGAGCTGCTCCCGGCAGCGCTGGAGCTCTGCCGCGGGGAGGGGGCTCCGCGGCAGCTCAGGGAGCATCCCCATCCCTGGGCCAGGCAGAAAAGCTGCTCCGGGCCAGCCGTACCTGTGCCACGGGCAGTGGGAGCCCGGCTGCCACGCCGTGCCACCGTCACACCGTGCCACCGCCGCCCCGCTGTGCTCCTCGCTGTGCTCCTCGCTGTGCTCCTCGCCACCTCCCGGAGTCAATTTGCCCGTGGCTGGAGGCACTGTCAGCCCTGATTGTCCCCTGCGCTCCCCTCTCTCCATGAGACCCACACAGCCGCTCCCTGCCCGCTCCCAGGTTGTTCATCATCTTGACAGAGGCCAAATTGCCACCAATTCAGGCAGAATCAAAGGTAAGACTCCAGCAGCCTGCACTTTGCCGTGCTCAGCTTCCAGCCAAGGCCCCAAGGAGTGGGGGCTGCTGGAGAGAGCAGTGCAGGGCAGTGGCTGCCCTGAGCCCCCTCCCGGGCACATGGCAGCCTCTCCCAGAGCTTTCTGCTGCCAAAAAGCAGCAGCAGGAGGTTTTTCCCACTGCAGGGCTCCCGAGGGCTGGGGACCGACTTGCACCAGTCACATGTGGATGTGTCATTCCCTTTGCAGCCTCCCAAAGCCTTCCTGCTCAGGAGAAGCTCCTGGCTTGGTAGGACAGTGCTGTCCTGGCTCACGTTGTTTTGGATGGATGTGGCCTTCAGGAGCCACGTGGTCATCTCAGAACTCTCCAGGAGCCTTGGGCCACTTTCCACAGAGACCCCGAGCACACCACGGCCGCTCTGCCAGGGACCTCCCTGGGGGACCCTGCTGCCATCGAGGTGGGCCTGTCCTCACATTCCGACCGCTTCACCCTTTGCCTGCAGAACTCTGCACCTGAAGCTGACCCTGTCACCCCATCTGCCCTCCCTGCTCCTGCTCTGTGCCCCCAAATCCACATCTCCTTCCTTCTCTGTGCTGGAGAGAGGAGCCCTGGAGGGACCCTGGTGCCCAGGGCCCGCCTGGGAGCCGCAGACACTGGTGCCCTGGGGAGCATCACCGTGTGCTCACAGCCTGACAGCACAGCCACGGCCTGCCTCTTCTGCTTCTCCTCCCTCGGCTCCTTGAGCTCCATCCAGACCTGTTTTCTTCCCACCTCGTCTCTGCTCCATCGTCCTTGGCTTTTCCTGATCTTCCTCCCCGAGGCTAAAGCCATCCTGATGGGATGTCCGCTGTGGCAAGTGGAATCTCCAAGCATCCCAGAGGTCCTGATGCACTGCTGGCTCATCTCCCAGGGCTCAATCCAGCTGCAGCTGCAGTGTGGTGCCCCTGGCCTGTGCGGGCTGGCAGGAAAACCTGGCTCTGTGCCCTGGCCGTGCTCCTGCTCGAGGCATGAAGGTGCCCCAGTGCCCCATTGGGCCAGGAGGGGCTGCAGGGAGGACACAGCGTCTGTCCTGCCAGGTCCTTCCCCAGGGCAGCAGTGGGAGCTCAGCCAGTGGGGTGGGATGGGGTGCAGGACCTGCAGGCCCCCCACAGTTACTTTCCTCAGTTCAAGCTGGCAGATTAATCCAGGCTTGGAAATCCTGGTGCAGCAGAGCACAGCGAGGACCTGCCATGGTGGGGCCACACTTCAAAGGCAAAATCTGGGAAAAGTGGAAAACAAATACAGGTTTCTGCAAGGCTGGCAGGGTCCTACCTGTGTCACGGCAGGGGGAGGCCACCTCCAGCAGGGACATGGGGTCTCTCCTCTATGGGGACATGGAAGAAGGGGTGGAGAAGCCTTTTGTCCCTGTTGGCTTTAGTAACAAGGCAGAGCAGAGCAGTTCCCTGCAGCCAGTGTCCCTCCACCGCCGGTCACTGTGGGTGAAGGCCCTGGGGTGCCTGTGCTGTACCTTCAGTGCTCAGTCACCCCTCCAGCCATGGTTCTGTCACCTCCCACAGCAGGACAGCCCTGAGCCAGGCACTCTCTGATCTGCAGGGTTTAGAAGAGCAGCCCACGCACTCCCAGCACTGGCTCCGCAGTGCTGATAGCAGGTTCCCACTGCTAATCCTGACACTAACGTCCTTTTTCTTCCCTTTTTTGGCTTGGGTGTAGCTGAAAAGTTGTTCTCCTTAAGAAATTGCAAGGAGAAAATGTTGCATATGTGGAATTTTCCTTCTCAGAGGTTTTGAAGTGCTGTATGTTTTCTCTCTGTACAACCCTGGAGCAAATCACATCCTCCATCAATGAACCAGTGTTGGTTAACACCATATCACGGCATCATTCAGAAATCAAGCTTAAAGCAGAAAGAGCTCTTACAGCTGATTACTTTGTGCAAATTTTGACATGTTGGTGACTGTTGCTGCCATTTCGAGGCATGTTGCTTCCTCCAGGCTCCTTCCTCCTGTGCAGTGCCGAGCTCTGGTTGCAGTGAGGGTTCTGCATGCTGAGAACTGCTCTGTGCTCTCTCTCTCCCGCAGCAAACAGGACAGCAGGGATGCTCCCTCCCCAACACGGCTCTCACCTGTCCCTCTGTGTCCTGCTCGTGTGTCTCAGGCGTGTTAAACTGGTGTTCTCCTCTTCCTGCTGGTGGTGCAGGGCTGCTTCTGTTCTACAGGGCCGTGAGTTCCTGCTCCAGCTTCAGAAAGCGGCGTGGAGTGTGGAGTGCTGGGACAGCGCAGCTCCCTGGGGACAGCGCAGCTCCCTGGGGACAGCGCAGCTCCCTGGGGACATTGCGGCTCCCGGGGACAGCGCAGCTCCCCCAGCCGCGCCCTCGGGTGCTGCCACCGCCCCGGTGCTGTCACCTCGGGTGCTGCCACCGCCCCGGTGCTGTCACTTCTGGTGCCCCGCTCCTTCCCCAGTTTAACTCTGTGCTTTCCGTTTAACAGAAGGACAAACGCGACACTTCCAACTTCGACAAAGAGTTCACCCGGCAGCCGGTGGAGCTGACGCCCACGGACAAACTCTTCATCATGAACTTGGACCAGAACGAGTTTGCTGGATTCTCCTACACTAACCCCGAGTTTGTCATTAACGTGTAGTCGCGGCGCAGCCCTGTCCTCGCTGTCCCACGCCAGGTGGCCCTGTACATAGGACACTAGTCTTCCGCGATTAGCAGTGCAGACACACATCCCCTCCCGCCAAACACGCCGACCGCTTCTCCTCGGAGCCTCTCCGTGTCCGTGCCACTCGCTAGCTTGGTTTCCCTAGCCGGAGGTGTCCGGGGTGCCAGTTACCGGTCAGTGATACTTCTAGGAACTATAGTTGGTGGTGACTAATAGAGTTTTTAAACAGAAATATACCAAACTGCTACGGTCTCTGTAATTTTCGCAGCGGGACGCTGAGATCCCAGTGACCCAGCTACTCCCAAAGCGTTGCTGTGGAATGCTAAGCATGGTTGATCGCTTAAAGCGTTGTGCTGAAGCTTGCGATGAGTGTGAGCTTGTCTTAGAGGAGCCTTTTGTTCAAGACATGGATATATTTGGTCAGTGTGGAAAAATCTGCTTCTAGACCTCTATTTCCCAGTGCATTGTCCATAGGGTCAGCCCAGCTCCCACCATCCCCTCCCTGCCTCGGGCATTGCGACTCCCAACCACTCCCATGCCGGTTCTTGTAAATCAGAGCAAACCTTTTTCTAAGTGAAAGGTGGGGGGTTTTTGTAACATCTGGAACAGTTTGCAGTTTTGATACACTCTGTCAGCACTCGCATAAATCTTTCAGAGACACTGTTGAGATGTAACAGCTCTGTAAAGGATATTAATATTCTACCAAAACAAAACACATTTATATTCTTGGTTTACAGTTTACCAACTGAAAACACGCCCAAGACCAAAGGGCTGCACTGAGGGCTATTTATAATGGAAACTTTTCTACTTTCCACCCTCTGCTATTCTCTTCCAGGCTCCAAACCCATGGATTTCACAGACATCTTGATTTCCCTGATTTCCACCAAATTCCTGGGGGNAACAGGGAGAAGAGGGCAGGAGCAGGCAGAGGAGGGCAGGAACAGGGAGAAGAGGGCAGGAGCAGGCAGAGGAGGGCAGGAACAGGGAGAAGAGAGCAGGAGCAGGGAGAGGAGGGCAGGAACAGGGAGAGGTGGGCAGGAGCAGGCAGGAGCAGGCAGAGGAGAGTAGGAGCAGGGAGAGGAGGGCAGAAACAGGCAGGAACAGGCAGGAGCAGGGAGAGGAGGGCAGGAGCAGGCAGGCACTGCCCGTTGGTGGCTGGTGGGTGACCCTGGCTGACTGTTGGGTTGGCAGAGGCTGAGCCCCAGGTGAGCATCCCCCAGGCCCTGTCACCCCGCTCCCGTCACAGCCCAGAGTGGTTTGCAGAACCCCGGGTGTGTTTTCTGAGCCAGCACTGCTTCTGCTGGATGCAGCCATTCCTCCAGGCCCCAGGGAAATGGGGGGGATTTTATCAATCATGAGGAATTCTATAGAGGAAATTCTAGTTCGTAGATCTTTTATAAACATGAAACTCCAGCTTTGGAAATTATTTTTTTCTTTTAATGATTCCTTGAGAACTAGAGGCTGCCAGCAGCTGAGGCGCTGTCAGGGGATGAGTGTCCCCTCCCTGTCACCCAGCCACGGGCACTGTCCTGTGCCTGCCGGGGGTGAGGGCTGAGCCCGTGGCCTCGGGTCCTGCCCTGGGCTGGAGGAACCCAAACCAAACCCAGAAAAACTGCAAATTGTGCCAGATCCAGGAGGGGGTTTACGAGGGGCTCTGCAGCAGGCGAGGCCCAGGGTGGGGGGCTGTGGCTGTGGGGGCTCCCCCAGCCCGGCACGTCCCGAAGCCATCGCCATCCTCTGCAGACCACAGCTGACATCAGAGCATGTGCGTTCCTGTGACCTCCCAACCTGTTGCTGCAGAATTTGTATTACTTCAGTGGTGAATGTTTTTCATTTCCGTATCTTTGGCTCTGAGGGCGCTCCCAGGTCTGTCCAGGGTGCTCTGGAAGGTCTCGGGGCTGAGGGGCACCCCGGGGCCGTGGGCACAGTGCAGGAGCTGCTGCGGGGGGAGTCACACCTTTTCTGTTTGGAACTTCTGTGTCTGTGTTGGGGTGACACTTGTGCATGGAGCAGGCGCTGCTGGACGCTGAGCAAAGCGGGTGGCCTCCGAGGGGACCTGTGGGGAAGCTGGGATGTGGCACCAGGCAGCTTTGGAGGCAGTTTGGGATTGAGATCCACGCTCCAGGGCGAGCTTGGCCAGTGCCAGGGCCTCTTCTCAGGACTCACACCTTGAGTACTCCTGACGCTGTCCGTTCTGCTGCTTGCCAAACTCTTATTCCAAGACTTCCTTCCAGATGTCCTGTTTCTTCTGTGGAGGGACGTACAGGGGGATGTGCCTGGCCCTGCACACGCACTCAGATCTGTGTGGACTCCTCCAAGGAAGGGCAGAGTGACAGGGGTTGAGTCACTGTTTATGTCATTTGATGATTTAATCTTCACTGCTGGATGGGGAAAGCAGAGCTTTGGGAGGATGCTCAGAGCTGAGCCTCAGGACAGCCCAGGTGCCCAGTCCTCAGGTGCTCCACAGCGTGTGGAGAAAGCCCAAGAAATCCATACCTGGAGCTGCTGGGCGTGCAGGGGAGGGGGGCCTCAGCTCTGGTGTCCCACCTGGATTCAGTGGGACTGGCAGGGGGTCCCTTGGGGCAGAGGGGGACCCAGAGCCCCCGGGGAGGACAGAAGAGGGGCTGATTTGGCAGGACATGCACAGGATGGCACATCCTGACTTTGTCCCCCTTGGATTACACCCCAGTGCTACAGGTAAGTGGGCTCAGGCCCCCAGCTGGTTTCCCCAGGGACAGGGTGGATCAGACAGTTGCCCCTGGGCTGTGCTGAGCCCTTGGCTGCTGGTCTGGGGCAGCTCCAGAGCCTCCCCTGCTCCCGGTGCAGCTCCACTCGTCCCTGGCTGGGAGCTGCTGCTGTGCCTGTGTCCCCTGGCTGGGGCTCTGAGCAGCCTTCTCGTCATGAGAGCCATCAGCAAAGGAGCTATTGATCGTTTGAATCCATTTCATAAATGAACAGGAGTTTGTGCAGTGGCCAGCCCGTGGAGGCAGATGGGAGATGAGTGCAGGGCAGTCGCTGTGCTCTGGTGGTTGTGATCCCAGAGCTGTGACCCCAGGGAGCAGCCGAGGGATTGGAGCACAGGACACAAGGATCCCGCTGTTCCCAAGGGCTGGATTGCACCTGGAGGGTGAGACCTGCTCCCACTGCCGGTGCTGGGGCTGCTCTGCTGGGGCAGGAGCGGCTGGGGCTGTGTGACCACAGCCTCTGGCTCCATGCATGGGAGTGTCACCTGAGCTGTTTATTTCTGATCACATTCAAAGTGGCAATTAAAACAAGGAGGAAAAAAAAAGAAAAAAAGAAAAAAGAAAAAAAAACAAGAAAAAGAAAAAAAAAAGAAAAAAATGTTTATTGTTGAAGAGTTTGTGTTTGNCCTCTGGAGCCGTGCGGGGCTGGGGCACGGGCGGGGGGCGCTGGGCAGGGGGGTCGGGACCCTCTGGGATCCCCCGGCACCCGCGGGGGCTCCGGGGGCTGTGGGGGCTCCTGGCCCAGGGCACCCCCAGTCGCTGCCAGCCCCGGCAGAGCCTGCACGGCCCTGCCTTTCTCCAAGAGCTCCGCCTGTGCCCGTGTGACACCGGGTGGGTGTTCGGGGAGGGCTTGCCCCCCTGTTTTTGGGGACGTTAGCTGAGCTTTCAGCTGAATGTCCTCGTCTCTGCCACCCCGTGTGGCTGGTGGTCACCAGGGACACCCCAATTCCCCCGGGGGTGGGAAAACTGCCCGGCTCAGCCAGCCCTGGCACTGCGGGCACCCCCTGGCATCTCCTCCAGGCTGGGCAGCCCTGGGGGTGCCCCCGAGCCCCAGCCCCCAGCCCAGCACAGGGATTTGGGGTGCCTGGCTGAGCCCCTCCCCAGCCTCGCTGCTGTGCCCGTTCCCAGCTCGCTGGAACGCTCCTGAGCTTTGCCTCTCCTGGCTTGTGTAAGTGAAACATTTGGTTTTGTGACACTTTCCTTAATTATGGGAGCTAATGACAAAACCATTGTGACAAATGACTCAGCTTTTGATAGTGAAGTTAATTAATTCTGAAGTTAGAGCCTCCATTGGAGTATCTGGAGGAGCCCGATTAGGAAGTGCGCTTACCCAGCGTGACACGGGCAGCAGGAGCCCGGGTCCCCGTGACAGCCAGGTAAACCCTCCCCAGGGCTGGGAAGGAGCATCTGCCCGCAGCAGGGGATTAAAGGCCGCCCATCCTGGTGCTTGCCTCCCGATCCATCCCTCCATCCATCAGAGCATGCAGGGAACACAGCCTCGTTAATGCTGGACTGAGTGACCAGGAGCAGCTCTGCATTGGGCGCTGACCTTCAAGAGCGTCTCCCTGAAGCCATCTTTCATCTCTTTCATTTGCATTACAATCCTGTTTGCCTCATTATTCCTTATCCACTTCTTCTTCAAAGGATTTAAATCAAATCAATTAAATTGTGGCAGGCTGGAGCAGCAGTGAACCTTTCCTCGTGGCTCAGCGTGGTCCGGCTGGACCTGACTACAGAATGGGTTTAATCTTCTGCTATTTGTTCTTTTATTGCTTCTGGGCTACCTCTGCCCACAGATGCCTTTGTTCCCTGTCCATCCTTCCACCCATCCCGTGCAGACACGCTCCATGTACAGGCTGCTCCTCGTCTGACCTTGGGGAAGGGATTCTCTTCAGGAAGATGGGGAGCTGCTGGCCCTGGAACGGCTGTGGGAGCCCTGGGGCACTGCCATGATGCTGTTCCATCCCTTTCCATCTCCTCTGCTTGTTCTGTCTGCCCAGGGAATCAAAGGATCATGGAATCACTCAGCTTGGAAACGCTCTCTAAGCCCATCGTGTTCAACTCCTGCAGCGCTGCCAAGGCCACCACTGACCCATGATCCTGTGTGCCACATCTGCACAGCTCTTAAATCCCTCCAGCTGTGGGGACTCTACCACTTGGCAACCCTTTCAGTGAAGAAATTTTCCCAAATATCCAATTTAAACCTCCCCTGGTGGGAATCGAGGCTGCTTCCCCATGTCCTGGTCCTTGGGAGAAGGGACTGAGCCCCNGCGGCTGGGGCTGTGTGACCACAGCCTCTGGCTCCATGCATGGGAGTGTCACCTGAGCTGTTTATTTCTGATCACATTCAAAGTGGCAATTAAAACAAGGAGGAAAAAAAAAGAAAAAAAGAAAAAAGAAAAAAAAACAAGAAAAAGAAAAAAAAAAGAAAAAAATGTTTATTGTTGAAGAGTTTGTGTTTGTGAATTTGATTTCACCTGCAAGTATTTGATGACTTTTCTACATCCTAGACTACCTGCTGTGTGTTGTCAAATGATTCTCATGAAGACCTCCTTTTAGATGGGCATATACTCTTGATTCAATTTGCTGCATGTATGAAAAATAAAATATTTAATTTTAAAGAAACCCTGAGAGCTTGGCTTCCTTTGCCCATGAGACTGGGGACGAGCCGAGGTCTGTGGGGTGGGGGTGTCCTGGGGGCCGGGGTCCCCCGGAGGGGCCGCACCGAGTTCTGGCACAGCAGGAAACGCCGGGAAGTTTCAGGGGTTTGGTCAGAAATCAGCACAGCTGTGCGGCCGGGGCTGCCCAGAGAGCGCAGCTGCCCCAGCGCAGGTGCCAGGGAGGAGACTGCGCTGGAAGGGGCACAGGGACGGAGGGGAGGGGAGGGGAGGGAGACGAGGGGGTTAATTGTCGGTT
>VYZP01041040.1:0-16254 GCA_013400635.1 Hypocryptadius cinnamomeus
ATAACTTCCACTTGCCTCTTATGGTTTTGTAGGAAAACAGATCAGGAGAGAGGAACATAAGAAACATGTTCCCTCTTGCACTTCTCCAATTGTGGGTGTTGGATGTGTTTGTAACATAACTCGTTGCAGCCGATTGGCACCAAGTCCTGACACGCTCCCTGTCTAATAAAATGTGTTTCTCTTGATACCAAATTCTAATCAGGGCAACTTGCTTGATATATTCTAAATGTAAAATATGTTAAACATCCTAGACATTGAATATGTGAAAAGGATCATTATTCACGGGCTCCTAATCAAAGCTTTGTTTCGTGTCATTATCTGTTTGGTTTTACATGACTCCTGCTTGCTTGAGTGAAAATGTCTGGTGTTGGAAATTGTCACATTTCTCTCAGAGAAGCAAGGCAAGGAGCAGTGCTGCATTCAGAAGAGCCCAGGCATAATGGCTTGCTTGTTTGTTTGTTTTTTCTTTTGGAAAACTCTGCACTGTTTTTTAGGTTGTAAATTATTGATTTATTTGGTGATTTACTTTGCAGCAAATTGAAGTCATATGCAAGCTAAATACAGTTTCACTTAAGTAAATTATGATGATGGGGACTATAAAACTTCAGAAATAGACAATTGCATTTACTTGACATGTACACTATAAGCCAAAATATATCCCTCTTCCACTCCCACTATAGAGTAAATACAACTTAAACTACATTTATTTCATTAACACCTGCAGCTTCTGTACCTGTAAAAGCTTTTAGGTGCTATGAAAAAATGGCACGGAAATATTTTAGGTTCTCCTGGTTACCCTGTAGGGAGAGATCACCCCCACAATAATGTGGCCACAGAGGGTCTAAACCAACAAGTGGGGATGGGGACACCATGACCTCCCCACCTTTTTTCACTGAAAGCCAAAGTACAATTAGTGTTTTCCGTGTGAAACATTCACTGAATTACCTTTCTTTTTCTGTACTTGTTGGGACCATAGCTGTTCCTCAGAAAAACAGATTTGGAAGGTATGAACATCTGGATGGAAGAACTGGAAGCTTGGCATGAGCTGGTAGGAGCATGGACCGTGGGCTGCAGTGCACAGATCTCACCTGTACCTCACTGGAGGCACAGGTCAGTGCCCCAAGGCTTCCCCAGAGAGAAAGGAATTTGACTTTTGGTGTTGATTTTCTAGAAATAAAAATACACCACAGCAGGGATCTGCCTCAGGATCCAACACAAGTGACTGCACATGGAGCAGGATGCAGACAATCTGAAGGGAAGTCCAAGTTCTGTCCCAGAGGCACAACAGATTTTGGGGTGCTGGCTACCAGTTGAGGTATGTTACAGCTAATGTTTAAGCTGACCAGGCAGGATAAATGGCAGCATAAATCTGGAAATCCCAATCCAGCTGTCTCTACTTTGTACTGTGAAATCCATGCTGCTGTGGGTGTCCTACCTGGTCACATTCCAGGTGCAAAATGCCTGTACTGTGGAACAAACGATATTCCAAAGCTCACATCAGGGCATGGAGCAGGAATGGGCTCCTATCAGTGAGAGCCAGAACCCCAGAATACACAGCATCCCATTCCCACACTCCAGACCAGCCTGACAGGAGAAGTCTGGGTGCCTTGAGATCCTCTCTCCAGGATTCTGGACTCTCTGCTGTGGAACTGAGCACCTGAAAGCCCTGACTAATCTGAAAAGAGATCCTTCCCACCCAGAGCCCTTGCTTAATGAAATCAGTATTCCAGTCAGCTCCATCACTAGAAAAAGCAGCTGCAGTGTGCAGGGGAACATATTCCGTTTTCCCAGCTCCATGTGCTAGCATTTTGCAAATGAAATTTTCTCTGACTTTTAGGCTATATGAAATCTTGAAATTAAAATGAAATATAATTGTCAGTAAATGGAAAGTACTATTTTTTGGCCAGCTCTATTTGTATATATAAAGCATCCTAGATGTCCCAAAGTGTCTTTCATGCCATCTTGAATTATTTCCTTTTTTTTTTTTTTATTGAGATCTGCAAAGCCAGCTGCTTAGGGGTTTTCAATGCCCAAATTCCCACTCATTATTTCATTTGACACTCAGATCCCTTGAGCAGCACTGAAAAATTACTAAACCTTAATATCTGTGTGAGACTTCCAAACAACAGCTACAATGAAGAAACTGGTCTTGGCACTAAAAACCAATGAATATGTAAGACAAATTGTATCTGGAGAGAGCAAACACATTAAAACAGGCTAGCAGTAGCATCTTTCAAAAGATATCTAATGTAAGCAGCATACTCTTCAATAGCTCAAGGGGCTTATAGTCAATAAATTTAACAGGTTGCAAAAAAAAGTCAAAGCTAAAGTACAGTATGTAAATGGAAGCTGGAGTGCACTCTTCTTTTCAACCTTAGGACAGAGTTAATAGAGGGGAAATGACAAAATACATAAAAAGGAATACACGGGATTTGACAGAGTATGTTTTTTTCTTTTAACTTCAAGGCAAACTACCAGACTATTTTGGTTTACAGATAAATCAAACAAAGAACTTTTATCAGTTTGCATAAAAGTCTCATTTTCAGCACGGGAAAGATTAGGCTTCAGAGCCTTATTCTGTATGTGCGTGAGGGGGATTACAAGGGAAGTGGTGAAAGTAATGACCTTGCCAGGGATTAGCTTCCACGAGTGTGTGGTAAAACAGTTGTGTTTTCTATGCTTATGGATTAAGATATTCATTGGCAGTTTCTGTAAATGAGTGAAATTCACAGATATTTTCAGTAATAGGGTGATGACAGTAGCAGTATCTGACAGCCCCATTGCTGCCTCCTGACATTACCCATGCTCAGCCCAGGGAGCTGTACCCTCAGCCTTGCCAGATTTGTTTGCAGTGGCTCAGTGTTGGTGTGACAAAAAGGGTTTCCTTTTGGAAATCCCTTTATTTTACAGTTGTATGGTCATGCTAAATGCAAAGGCATTGGACCCATTTGGTCCTTTTTGTTTTTCAAGAGCTACTCCTGACTCCTCCCAGCTGATCTAAGAGCACTTAGGGGTGGGTTTTTACTGAGTTACCCCACACATTGACAGCTACACTTGGTTCAGCTGTCAGAAAACTGAAGTAGCTGGACCATTCCCACCGAGATTCTATTTCTTCAATGCTTATTTTTTCTAAAAACTTTTATTTTCTGTTTCTAAAAAACTCTAGGGAAGAAGACAGGAACTACACATGTGGGGCAATCAAGACCCTTGTTTTGGCTATGACAAGCCCAGTCTCTGCTCTGACTAAATGGTGACTCTTTGGATTGAAAGCTGCTGCTCTGAGGAAGGCAGAGCAGAAAATGCTGTGGAGGCTCTTGAAACCCAAGCCAAAATCTTAATACAGAAAACAACAGGCAGAAAGCCCCTCTGAGTGGCTCAATGTTTCTGAAGACTCTCCAGCTAGTTTAATCTTCCCAAGGAAGTTGAAAATAAATTCACCAGAAATGGCCAGCTGCTTGTCTCTGTGCCTGTAAAATGTAAAATATTTTCTGTTTGTCCTGATTCTATAATTTAACTTTGCAGATATATTGGAACCTATTTATCAGGCAGGATAGTGAAAGAAGAAGTTCACTTTGTTTACTTTCTACTTACTCAGAGTAATCTCTATGGTAAAATAACTGCATAGAGGAGTGAAGACAATTTTGTTCATGAGAGAAACATTCTCATGAGGCACAGCACAGCATAAACTTGGTTAGTTTGCCTCGAGCAGTCCCAGCTCACTCTGGTTGGGTTCTCCACACAAAGCAAAGCACAGTCTTATGGCAAAGAAATGAAGGCTTATACCAGCCTATACATATTTTCTTCCATTAGCAGAATTAGTTAATATATAATTATGCTCAACAGAGAAAGATTTCAAAGTCCTAGTCTCTGACTACTTGAATCATTTCTACTACAAATGCAACATGTCAAGATTTTTTTTGGACAATACTATCTGTCAAATCTATTAAGCTGTGTGAAATAGTGCCTAGGCTTCTGCTCTCATTTCATGACAATGGAAAGTGAGATAAGCAGAGAGAAAAAACAACTGGACCTGGGTGGAGGTTTTTGGAAGTATAGCACAAAAATAGTTTTAGATAGGTCCATGTAAGGGAGACACCAAAATTGATTATTAAGTCTTCATAATCATAGTGGTGGGTATTTGTAGTCCCAGTGTGCAATCTCACAGATTATCCCTGGACAGCAGAGTGGCCCTGCAGTGCAACAGGGGTGTAAAGCCAAACTTTATGTAAAGCAGTCACACTGCTTTACACTGGCAATGGCAGCAGTCTGCCTTCAGAAGCACAGAGCACACAGTTCAAGCTGCAAAATTCATTCAGAAAACTGGAAAAAACAAGGAGGTTAACCTCTGCTGAACTCAGTGTTGTTTGAAATGGTTTAAAAACTAGGCTACTGAAGTTTTGTAGTGGTTGAGACACAAAAACTGAGCTTCAGCTTGGAACTGTGCATGCCAGTAATTGGCAAAAAGTGAGAGGTCCACCCCTGGTCAAGTGAGAGGCTCTGGGGCATGGACAGGGTATGAATGATGAGCTCTTAACATGGAAAAGTGTTGGGAGCTAATCACCCAGGGAACATAACAGGCTAATCAGAAAGTCCAATAGAAATAGATATCTTTCAATGGACATAAAACACTCCCTTTCATTCAGCTGAGCTGAGAAATCTTTATCTCATGTACATAATGAAAAATATACATCCGCTGTGATAGACACAGCTCTGCATATGGTTAGAAATTCACTTTTTCTTGTAATTACCTTTTTTCTGTTCATTCTTAGTTTCTTTAACATTGTCATCCAGTGGACAGTTTCATGAAGATAACCTTAAGAACAGAGATCTTACTGTTTTCTAAAGAGAAAACAAAAGGCTTGTAAGTGCTATATTTACCATACTAAATCCCCAGGTGGTTACACCCACAACCTAACTGCACTGGCTGATTTTAGCAGGCAAAAGCAAAAGGCAAAGATACTCTCTATATCCACAAACTGGAAAATAGATAGGAGGATGCTGTGCTTTAAGAAGGCATTAGAAAAGGGGGAAAGATTAAATGCTTTTGCTTTTCTTTACTCTTGTTTAAAATATATAGAGGAAACGCTTCTTTTTCTTTTAGTGCACTTTCACCAAATTTCTCTTTTCCAATGGTTTTGGACCCATGAGAGCTGCTTTTAAAATCATGGTGACAATTTCGTATTCTAGAAGGAATCTGAATATGTTATCACGTGTTCCAAAACATATCAACTTGCATATTAGTTAACATTAAATAAAACCCGGCTCATTACACTTGCAAACCAAGAAACTTTAAAAACTCTGCATTCTTTTATATAAACTCATTTACTTGTCTAATCTATCTAATTCAGTAAAAAAACACTGTTTAATATATGGTCATAATATTTTCTTTATGTCATACCAATCCCAATTTCTAATTATAGTTGGGCAAACAGCATTTGAAGTACATGTGATCTGTCTTTGCTTTGTCTGACCTTTGCCTTTCAGTGACCTGAAAAAAATGTCAATTATTAAACCAAGTTATTTAAAAGGTAGTATTCAGTTAGACAGAAAACTACCTCTCAGACAAATGGTATCATACAGAGTAAGCAAGGTTAGATGGAGACAGGACATTTAAAACGAGGTAATAAGAATAATTTTAGAATCAATAAGGTCAGAAAAGACCCCCTAGATCATCAAATTCATTGAGTTTTTATCTTTCTGAACAAATATATAAATGTTAAGTTAATGGTAGAAGTACAAACAAACTTGCCTTGTCTTTTCTTACAAAGTGGATTCCAGTGTCTGTAAACATAAATTCAGAGTACGTGCTCAATTCTGGTGGCCAGAACGGCAGCAATGATCAGGTACAGGAAGACAAAGCTCCCAATGTAGCAAGAGTCCCAGTTTGGTGGGGAATACTAAGCAGTCTCTTGAGCTATTTATGCATCTGACAAACTTTGAGAAGAGTACTGGAACAAACCTCCTGCCTCCCAGGCCCATCACCAACACGACAGCCTGGCCAGACCCTGAGCAAGCGGCAATTGCTCGAAGGGCTGTAGCACACAGCTGCTCCCTCACTGAGGACCCAAGACAAGCATTTTTATCTCCTGGAGCCCAAAGGTCTTCAGCACGATGGCATGGAGATGGCTTTACAGGTGAGCACTATCTCACAAGTGACTGCATCCAGACCTGCTCTCAGTGAGCTGCTCACAGGGCCATAAGTCCATGCTCTCCTCCATCAAACCCCCACACACTGAGGATGCCAAAAAATCCATTCAGTCTAGAAGGCTTGTCTTATCAGCTCGCAAGAATTGGAGCTCTGCAGGTCAAATCTTGATTCTAAATTGTTTTGAAGTACCTTTGAAAGTATAAAATTATGAGAGAGCTCAGCATCATCATTATCATTAGCAACCACCCCTGAAAACGCTCCAGAAACGATGCTGACTGTTCCTTGGAAGGAAGTCAGAGAGATATTGCAATTACCAACTATGTTATATCATTTAAGTATATATTTAGCTTAATTGTGGTAAAACTTGATAGTATTCTGTTGATTTCATAATTACTAGAAAAACTGCAAAATAAAACACATGTCTAGGGGGACTGGGAATTTGATGTGGTTTATAATCAACAACATTGTTCACAATGACAGATCTGAGTATACAGAAATTATTTCACATTGCAGCACTGGTGCTAACACTTGCTTTTCCACTTGCTTTTCATTACCATTGCAAAGTAGTTTTCCTAGACAGTGCTTATTTTAGTCATGGCAGAAACTAATGAATTTTTCAGACTTGTGTCTGGGTTTTATTATACTCCTATACAATCTTTTATTATACTCCTACAAAATCTGGTTTTTATGTATTATACTATCAAAGAGTGGGCTGAGTATGCCCTTACTTCCCTTTGAATCTTTTTTACAACTTTATAATTCAGAAATGTAAACTTCTCTTGACCCATTATGAACCACTCACCCCTGAGCCTGACCTTCCTTCTCCCTCTGGGTCACTGTGAAAATTGTTGGAGCTCCAGGGGCACCCAAAGCCTCTCTTCTTTGGCCCTGTTGTACTAAACAATGTAAAAACAAGACTGTAAACAGTCCCACTCTCAAGAGCCTGCAGCCTGGCATGTTTACAGGACAGATTTTAGCAAAGTAAAGAGATGGCTGAGCTAATTCCTTTCAGGCTAACACTGGTATCTCTAGTCTGTACTAGAATGTAAGCACAATTTATGTCGGTAAAACAAAGGAGCTAAATAAGTGATAGGAAAAGGGAAACTCATAATTCCTCCCTGCACACAGCTGACATGAACATGAGTATTCACAGCAAGAGACCCAGCAGAAGAGACAAGGGATTTTGTGTGAGCAGCTGTCAGTTTGAACATCATTTTGCCCTTCTCAAAATTTGTCCTTTGAAGAGGCATGAACATCACTGGGGTGATTCCCAGCCCTGTTAGATCAGAGCTGCTGGAGAACCTCTCCCTAAGGTGAATCCTGTGGCTGCCCTGGTGCACAGGGAGGAATCCAGCACTGAGTGCATTGATTGGCTTTGTGCTGTTGTGTAAAGGAATCCAAAGACATACAGAAATGTGAGATGGAAACAGAAAGTTTGGTTGGTTGATACAGCAAGGCACCAGCAGCCAACAGACTCTAAACCTTACTCCCTATTTCTTCTGCTGCTTTCACTCAGTCAGTTCATTTTGCCCCATGGATCGATTTCCTTATTGGAAAAAAGACTGACAAAGGTCTTTCTTACCTCTGTCTTCCTGTTGTACCCTGTAGGGTCTGTGGACTGGAAAGATATTGTGGATGTGAAATGTGTGATTGCTTTTGTGGACACAGGGGTCTCCTGTTACTGATTAGATGGAGCCAGCTCTTCCCCTACATCATGAATGCTGAGCAGGCAGATCCCAACACAAAAGTTGCCTGATATGAAGCTGTGGAGAGGGCAGACTTAAGAGAAGTACTTTCTGTATGTTCTAAATTTGCTTTTTCTCCCTTGTATAGATAAGGTTTGATTGAGCACCACTTAATGCAGAGCAGAAGAAGGAAAGATATTGTAGAAAGGTAGACATTGTGGTGAAGAAGAACTCTAGAAAATTAAGTGCAATTGAAACAGTAAGAACAGCAGAAAATCAAGACTTCCACATGAATAAAACAATGGGGTTTTTTCTTCTTATCATCTGTTGTTTCAGATAAATACTCCTTACCTACTCCATGTTCCTCTCACAGCCTCACACATCTAAGGTCCTGGCTGGCTTTTTTAGTAACACTAAAATAGGAGCAATGGAAAGGCAATAATGCTAGTATTTGATGTTGCAAACAGCAAATTCAGTTAAAGGATTTATTTAACTTATGGGGGGGATAACCCTCCCAACTGAGAGCCCCACAGTGATTGTTTAAGAGACGGCCAGTGCATTTCAGAATACCAGAGGAAAAGCCAGCCAGAGGAGTAGTTCCCTGCTGAAAGATGGTCACTGCTATAATTGGTGCAGATCTGCTTCAGAGCTGGTTTAGATATCCACAGTGTCCCTGGATCACTCCAAACAGACAGGGATGTAGCTGAGGAGAGCAGTGAAACTCACCTGCGGTAGCTTCAGGTTGAAATCTGCGAAATACCTAATAAACATGCAAAAACCTACTGTTCAGCTTGTGCAAGCTCTGGGAAGAAGAGCATAAAGGAACATCAAACAATCCCATAAGAAGCCAAAGTTTTACTTTCAGTGTTTATGGCAGTGATCTTCACGTGAAGATCAGTGCTGCACTAATTCACAAGAATGATGAGTGCCTTACTGCAGGCTAAGGTAATGTAACAACTCAGACAACATTGCAGACCTCAGTTAATTTCAAATTATATAAAAATGTTGGCATCTGCATACTTTACAATCATACTTCAAGCAGCTTAATAGAAAATTATAGCCTGCTTTTTAGTAGCATAACCCATAATTTATTTTTCATTAACTGCTCAAGTTCAATTTTGATACTGTAAAGCTAAATACATTTTTTAATCTTTTACTTTCATCAATCATTTGATTTTTTTCTGACACGTGGCATATCTTATTCAATGGTATTGGCTGCTCTGTTTTTAAATAATATTCTGCTTTCTAGAATACCAGGAGGATTGTATTTAGACATCTTTAAAAAAATGTAGTGACAGCAATTTCAATCAAAAAATGAGAGGAAAAAAATACAATGAATAACAGCAACTGAAATAAGTTAGAAACAAGGAAGGCAAAAGCAGTATTGGAATACTTTGGTTTCTTTCATACTGAAGTTTGTGATGTTGTGGAAGACTTATGAGAGCCTTGTATACAAGTTAACACTGCAGTAGATCGCCATTGCCATCTCCTGGTAAATAAACCATATAACTGTATTCTAGATATTTTTCTAAACAGTCATATATTGTACAACTGTAGAGAGATTACACCACAAATAGGCAATAAAGGATTTAGGGTATTTATTGTGAGACTATCATTGCATTTTTATTCTTTGCTCACGTAAGACCTTTATAAAGAACTGTATTACAGTTGATAAATAGTGGTATTTGTTCCAATGCACTCTTTATGCTGAAAAGAAATACTGCCAGTTATGACTCTGTAAATTAAGGTGAGACAATGGGTTTTGTTGTGATTGAAACAAATAGCAGAGCTGCTTAAGGAAAATCCCCACAACCAAAACAAATATCCACCCAGAGAGAAGGTGTTGGTCCCCAGTGTGCTGTGATGGGACTGGGCCACAGCAGTTAACCAAAAAAATGTTCACCAGCACCAAGCCATGGCACCCAGAGACAGTAGGGACAACAGCAGTGACAACAGCAAGCTGTTATTTCACTTTCTGGTATTTCTAATCCTTTTACTTTCTTACCATTGTCATCATCCTTCCCACTGTCTTTTCCTCCCTCTCTGCCACAGCTGCTCCTCGTATGTCTTTGTGCAGGTCCCTGTGTTTGTCCCCCTGACAAACAGAGCACATCCTGTCCTGCAGGAAGGGGGAGGCAGCAGGCTGGTCCCGGAGCAGCAGGAGCAGCCCCTCCCAGCAGAGCTGTCTGTGTCACACCAGAGCCAGCAGACTCTCACCTTCTCCATCACCCTCGCAGCCACGTGGGGAAGGAGAATGAGATGTGTCTACAACTCATTACCCTTCGGAGCAGAGAGCAGCGCTCAGTGTGATGCTGAGCCTTGATAAATCATCCTTTCAATCAAATCAGCAAACAGAGGGAAATGCTGTCTAACTGGCAATAAATTTCAGGCAAGTTCAGCAAGGAGTGACAGATCAGTCAAAAGGCTGTGCCTGGCTCTGTTTGTGTATTTCTTTTGCAATGCTTCTTTCTGCATCAGGGAAAGTGAATTCCCTCCCTTGGAGCTGCGTTGGCTGCCAGCATTGCCAATTAATGTGACAGGGAACAACCCCTGCAACAAGTGTTTGCTTTTTGCCAGGCAAGCAAAAGAAATGTTTGCAATATTCTGGGAGAATCCAGGGCTGAAGGCTTTTAGACTACACCTCCTGAAGCCAGAGCTGCATCATGAAGAGCATCTACCTAAGAGCAACCTTTGCAGTGGTGACAATTCAGTTTGAATCTTCCAGCTCGGCACCCACACAGCCGGGACTGTGGTGGATGGGGTCAGTCATAAACACTGGGAAAAAGGAGGATAAATGCAGGCAATGGCATTTTAGAGCTGCCATGGTGTCAGAAGGAGTAAAGATTAACTGCAGCTCAGCAAGAGCTGTGAAAAGTTGCTGGCTGTGGATACTTGGAAGGAAAAGAGCTTTGGAACAAAAGTGAGAACAGTGTCTTGAGGGACTTTTATTTCTCATCAAACCATTTCCCTCATGAGGGGACACTGAGCTGGTCTTGGACTCACAAAGGCATTTAGAAACCAGAGTCTATGGCAGGTTACACTTAATGATCATAATAGCTATTAAAGCCAAAAGGGACTGGAAAACACAAGCTTAATTATTTGACTATCCCAAGGGATCCAGAATCAACACACAATACTAATAGTATCTCCAGTCATTGTTATTAGATTATGCCTAGAAACTTTTCCCTGAAGCAACACTGTAATTATGTATTTATTAATTTATCTTTATTTGCTTTAGCTTCTCCAGTCTTCAGAAAAATGCATGCTTTCCACCGCAAAGAAATTCAAAACAAAGTAATCTCATTGAGGAAATGGGTAAAAACAACTGAACTCTTAAAACAGAGGAGTAGAACTCAAGATTTCATAGCTTTCCTTGAAATTTACAGAGGAAAAAAAAACCACCTGCATTAGGGAAAAGTGGAAGACAGATGAAAATTAGAAGCTGAGATACATTTCCCTTTCTACAGAGAGTGGCAGTCAGGTCTGCAGCTGAAATGAAATCAAGGAGCTGTTCATTCTAAGAGCTTGTGTCTATTCAAGGAAATCTGGCCTTCAAACAAGACAGAACAGAAATGAGACAGGAATGCCACTCCCATTGCTCTCTCCATACCAGGGGCCAGGTTTCCATAAGAACATGGCAAACTGTGCTCCTGATGCCTCCCATAGCCCTGCAGGATCCAAAGATAAAAGTCAGAGTGCAGGATCTTCCCATTAATTCCTCAATCTACTCCTTCCTAAGAAAAATTATTTTACAATATCAATCAGACACTAACAAACATCCCAGGCAGGGATAGCATGGGTTAGCAAACTTAAGGCACAAACCATGAAGGTTCAATGACTCCAAGGCTATCCAGGCATCAAGAAATGAGAGAAACTCTATGATCTTTTTGTAATGGTTTTAAGCTCTCAATATCAGAAGATGGAAAAAAATTTTATGCAAGTTTTTTTATAAAACCTACAACATAAGTGAAGGTTGCAAGACTGAACTCCCCCTTTCTCTTGAGACTGCATTTTCAGTAAATGTGCTTAAAATATTTTCCTTAATGAAAAAGAAGGGGCAGTAAGAGGGGACAGGAAAAAAAAAATATTTCAAAGACTTGATGAAACACAGCTCATTGCTGACCATCCATCTTATCTTCCTATGCCACATTTTTGAGGACTGGGAGTTTACAAATAGCACTGCATCTTTTCCTTAGCATGCATGGGTGGGAAGACAAGGAGTCAAGCTTTTACATTCCAAAAGAAGAACTATTTTTAGGATAGATAAGTCAGAGGTACATTCAAGAAATGCAGAAAAATTTGTCTTCCTAGAATTGAGTGTACTATCTAACAGGACCTATATAGCAGGATTATACTCCATGCCTTACAAGAGTATTGATCTGTGCGTACTCCTCAGTGGTGTTACATTCATTTTAGCATTGATCTCTCTTTCATTACACCACTGCATCATGCACTCTCAGTGTCATCTCAGTGCTCCTCTAAAATCTGACTGTCTTCTGCTGCTGTCAAGATGTACAGATGCATTGTGCAGCTTCCAATTCAAAATATCAATTTCAAAGTCTTATTCCCACACAGACACTCCCCACCTTTTAAAATAATACTAAGAACCTACCATCCCTCAGTCCTCCAAAACAAGTTAAACACAGAATAAAGAAGACATTGGCAAGTGCTTTTTCTTCAGAGATTTTTTTACTCTGTGCATTGTTTGTGTTACCTTTCAAAGAAGCTTGAAAATACCATTTCTTTTCCTCACAGCTCCTTTCTATTCCATTTGGAAAACATTGATTTTCCTTCCCCCTGTGATTCTTATGCAGCACAAGTAAACATGGCTCTGTTTAATATATGTCCAAGTCTGTGCAGTGCCATCAAATTCACTGTAGCTCTGGGAGAGAAACCAGTCACTTTGTTGGCTTCTAGCTTTGCTACAATGCAAAATACCACAATTCTTGCACAATATCCAGAGAGGTTACTGGTTTGGTTAATTTGCTTATGCATGCTTTATTCTTCAAAGCACATGACTGGGCACCAGGAACTCATGAATTCTGATATCAGTTTTAATAACACACAATTGCAAATACAGAGAGACAAGGATACATGGATCAAAAACTCATGGCACAAAATGTGCAAATACATGAGCAAAAAGCCTTTTTTCCTAATGGATTACCAAAATAATATACATGATCATGAGCTTACCACTTAAGCTTCTGCACCATGTTTTGATTACTGCACCCCTACTATAAGTTAGAGATGAGACTGTTGTCTTCAGGCTGGTAAAGATGTGGACAAAAACCTTAAAAAAGATACTACAACTCCCTGCAGGAATTGTCTCCTTCCCTGCTGAGTGTGCCTTCAAGATTATGTGCAGTTTTGCCAGTTTCCACCATATTCTGCAATTCTGGGAAAAACATCTTATCTTGCAGCTATCTAATTATGCCAGCCTGGGGAGCAAGTGCACAGCATCTCAACATTGGTACCTTGGCTATTCCATAACAATAATAACCCCTCGACATCACTGTGTGGTGTCTGTGTTCTATCCCTCACCTTTGAAACTGGTATCCTATTTACCTGTCTGAGTGCAGAAAAAACATTGCTTTTCCCTTGCATGTAGGCTGCAACAGATGAGAACAAGCTGGGAAAAACACCTATTATTGTATTCTTCACAATTTCCCAGTTTTTCCTCTATAATGTCCCCTCTTCTGCCTTCACACGGCTCTTGCTTTTTCTTGTCAGTATTTCACTGTCAACCTATGTTCTTGTAGCCTTTTTCCTACATTAACAGTAGTGCCATATTTTATTGCTGCAAGTATAACCCTCAGCACTTTAGCTCCTGCACCACAGACCCCAATCCAGTGTTTAAAGATGGGAATCCTTCCAAGAATATCCTTAGGCACTGGCACTGGATCAGACACTCTGTGCAAGGACGGATTTCTCATATCCCTAAGTTAACTTCTGAAAGAAAAGGCTCTATCCAGCAGGAGAGTTACTTACCAATGTAATATTTTATGCATTGAGCTCCAGAGTGTTGCAAGATGACTTTAAGTATCACAGCAGACAGAGTAATTTCACATAATGAGCTAGTTCTTTAAACTGTTACCTCACTTAACACTGAACCAATTAATCAGGACAAGGAAAAAAAAAAAAAGTACTGCTTGTGTACTGCTGTACCACAATGCATTACTGCTCCCAGCTCAAAGTCCTTTTCTCACAAAAATTAGATCTCAAGAACCCAGAGCGCTTTTACTTGCTTGCACTGCCCTTTTCTAATTGCTCACAATAGGAGCTGACAGGCAAGCAGTCAGGGAGATATTGTTTCCACAGAAATTGCATATAAAAGAATCAGCAGCTGTGTAAATACATCATTTTTAGGAAGTGGACCTTCCTTTAGAAGTATGGAGATATAACACTGTTCTGAAATTATAATATCAACTGCAAAAAACACTGTTTCAGCTTCACCAGTCACTGCTGTGGGCATAGGCTGACCAGAAGAAACATTGTCCTGAGCAAAAGAAAACAGGCTGGATACGAAACTACTGCTTGTTGATACAATCAGTGGCATTTAAGGGATTCATTCAATATTTTGTTATTTATTTTATATATATTTTGTTATGTTATTTATTGAAAAAACATCCCGTGTAGGGACTAAGACTTGTTCTGGCTGGTGTGGTCAGCATTCAGATACCAGGGCTGTGAATGTCAACCTTATGTCAACCAACTTATTCCTCTCTCTTGGAGAGGAAAACATCCTTTTCTCCATGTTGTGTCATAAAGATGGTGTAACTGGGGAGGAGGAAAAGAAAGGGGATGTCATTTCACAAATGATTCAGTTACAGTCATTCTTCTCACTTATTTCACTGAATATCTGACAATCAAGAAAGGTGCAATTATCTAAAGTGAAGAAACTGCAATATTAACAGAAATGGCATTTTACTGCAGTGATTAAACATGGAATTTCAAGGGCTTATTTGTCAATGTGTTGCTTACATGTTACAGGTAATCTCTGAAAATCAGTCGAGTTGTACTACTGAGAATGACAGTGATTAATGAGATCCTGCCTCTGAGGGAGATATTGCAGGTGAAAAGAAACAAAGTAGAACAGACAAGTGGCAAAGGCCAATGAGACAAACTCTTTAATTGTAGACACCATGAACTAACTGACAGGGGGGTTATAGGGCTGTGTGAGATGCAGAAAAATGTTTGGGGAATTTATGTGCTTTTGTTTTGGAGCAGAGAAAGAAAGTGGCCGATTTACATGGTTGCCATAGTAACATAAACTGTTATTTTAAATACTTAAATATACTCAAAGTATTTCTAAGGCTGGGATAAATTGCATAGCTAAGGCTCTAAGCAGCAGTGTGTTGTTCAAAAAGGTCCTTTCTTATTCACTGCCCTTTGAAATTTTTAGGAAGTTTGCTAAAGAAATGCAACCACCTCTTTTTCTTCAGCCCACAGCTTGTCTCTGTCTCAAATTTATGTCTCAAATTTTTAGAACTCCTTTCACTTTTTAGTCTTCCTCCATTTTACTTTTACTACCTCTTGTCCTCCAGTTTAATCCATGGATATTCTACTCCCTTAACTCGACTATTCTCTTTCAGCGTCATGAGCTAAACTTTGTCTTTACTTTCACAGCCCCCCGCACTCTGACATCAGAATGACTTTCAAAAAATAATTCATTAGCATCTCTCATAATAGTAACTCTCAGTCAAGAATAACTAATTGTGAAGGACTGTCTTGATGGACACAGCAACTCCCTGCACATCCAGAATCAGTGGCTGGTACAATGAAATCCCAACCCTATGTTTAGATATGTGACACTCTAACAGACATTTAAATAACATTAATTTCCTAATTTCCTAATCTTCCACTCCAGCAATCGGTCAAATAAGCTCCTGACAGAAGGTAGGCACATGCAGATGAAAGGATGAGGGAAATGGGGACTGTAAAGGCAGAGTGAAGTGTAAAGTGAAGCTTTCACTACTTCCAAAGTGCCCTCCCTCAAAGGCACAATTGCTGCTGGCTGTTCTGCCCTCCACACTGTCCCAGGCAGTTAAACTTCACCCAGACATCACTACTGCAGCCCCAAAGATTTTAGTTAGCCAGAAGTATTTCAAATTGTGGGAGATTATCCTACATCCATTAGGTCTGAGATGATTGTTCAATAGATGGAAGCTGAGACATACCCAGATTATCCAAAAAAGCCGAACAGCACTGCAGAAAGATGTGGAATAATCCAAGGCTGCAGGCACCAAGAGCAAAGGGAAAGATCCTTCCTTTTTCCACAAAAACAGGAGTCTGGTCTTTCCTTACTTAGTTGGTTATATATGTGTAAATGAGAAGTCAAATTATTGGAATTTCCTAGTTATATAAATATACTATTTTAGTTATATAAATATACAATTTAAAAACAAATATAAAAATAAATAT
>VYZP01041061.1:0-10624 GCA_013400635.1 Hypocryptadius cinnamomeus
ACAGGGTAAGCCTTTCTTATCTATCCTAAGCATATCCTAAGGCTCCTTCATCCAACATGTCATTTAAGAAATGGATATTGCAAAATTATTTTTCAATTAAAATCACTGAAGAAAGGACTGAAATTGCAATACACTGTTTGAACTCTAAATGCTCAAATATTTGAGACAAAAGAAAATGCAAGTCTCTACCTGAATATTAAATTTCTACTTAATAAATATATTCCAAGAAGTTTGAAAAACATCAAGATCCCACTGGCAGATCGAAGTCTCACTGCAGCTGTAATNTCGAAGTCTCACTGCAGCTGTAATGTTTCATCAAGTGTTAGTTGGTTCATGTCAGTTGCATGGAAAAAAAGGAACATTTACTGTATCAGCAGATTCCATCTGCGTTTTCTAACTCAGTTGTTGACATGTGAGAAGGATATGATCATCAGGAAAAACAAAAAGAACACAAAATTTGTGGATCATCAATAATTGACTTAAACTGTGTTGGGCTTTTTTATTATTATTCTCTTAACATACTTTAAAATTGTGGAGTTTATTCCCTGAACAAAGACCAAATAATAAACAAACAACTCCCAACACAATCTCAAAACCTATATGTAATTTCAATTTTTACTACAGTGTTTGTAAAAACACATCAGTTCAAAAGCATCTGCTCTTTAACAAAGAGCATTTCATCTAGCATTAGATCTAGGATGCAAAAAAACCTACTCAAACATGCTTTCTGGGGTGACATTATTGCAGAAAGCATTTGTAGATCAACATTACAATGAAAAGCATTATGAAGGACCCAGAACAAATTAAATCTTTTAGATAGCCTTGACTTTGATACAATGGAACATATGGAAGTAGATCTATGCTGAGTAAAGTGGATAGGTGATTTTGCAGTAATGTGCTTTCCCTTGCCAATTTCCTATTTTATTTGAAGAACTCAGACTACAACTGGCTACTACAACCAGAACATGATATGATGTCTGTTTCAAGCTTCCTTTTTTGTTTTTTCTTATAGAAGTTTGTATATTCTTATCAAGAACATATAGACGAATCTGCCAAACCAACAACTTTATTTTTTTTTAACTACAGAAAAATTTTTTGTTGATAAATTTTATATACATTAGTTATTTTCTAAGAAACTATGCTCTGTATAAGAATGTACACTTTGGGAAATATTTTTACATGGAAAAATACTGTGTTGTTTGAGTGCTATGTGAGTAACTTTAAAGAAGCTTTAAAACAAATTCAATGCATTTAAAATGCTATATAAATCAACATTCAGGATGAAGGGTCAACAGGGGTTAAACTGTCTGTCCTTCTTGACTGCCTTCATAAATGTCTTTTCTAGCTGTATTATAGAAGCAACCACAGCATAACTTGGATATTAAAACCTCCACGGAAACCAACAATAAAAGCTGCTAAGAATTTCACAAGGGTTTTTTTTTTTCTCTTAGGTGTTAATTAAATGATCATTTAACACTGAAATGTAAACACAACATTTTCATCTGCTGACAGCATAGCCCATTATAAATCCAGGGTAATAAACGTCCTGGTGTTAATACTCTGAACCAGGTTCCCACAACACACTAAGATGCCTTGTCGTGTCTAAGGTTAAGCATCTAGACACAAAACAAAGATTGTGCCTACTCGACTTCCAGTTCAATTTTCCCATCGCCCAGTGACCTAGGTAACACTTTGAGCAATAAAGAATAAATTTAATTTCTCCAGCATTTTGTGAGGATTAGGAACAATTGTTGGCCCGCAATGACTTTTTATCCTTGGATTCTTTCTCTTCCAGAGCATTCCCCCAGTTTTAAAAGAAAATTCTGATGGTTTAAGACACAGAACAAACAGAACTTTAAATTAGGCTTTTTTCAATCAATTGGAACTCTTGGAGGGGAAGCAATCAACTTTTCTTTGGACTTTTCTCAGCTATTCAGTTACTTGAGGCTTTAATCTTCCACTTGTAGAAGAAACCTACCATCACAGGGACAAGCCTCTATACTTTCAGATTTTCCCTTGGCTTGATTTATTCCTCTTTTCTGTTCTTTTTTTTTTTAATCAAGATGACATGGCCGCACTCAAATGTCCACTCTGTGCAAGCCAAGACTTACAGATGTCCTCTTTATAACATTTCACACTATGTTTCTGCACCACATAATAATGGCAATTCCTCTGACATGCTTTTTTACTTTTCATGATTTCTTTCACTGAGTTTCAGTTTTCTACTTAACTCCTGACTAAACGGTTTCCTGTATCATAATTTACCAAAGCTTTCAAGGTCAACCCTCCAGGAACAACCCAGGGACTGATTCAGACTGGACATGAATATGGATACAGGTGATCCAAAACCAGCCACTTTCATTTTTGTATTCAAACACAATTCTCAGCTTTAACCACTATGATTCAAATAAAAACACAGAAGATAATTATTTATGCTTGTTGTCGAAGTACCAAAACCACAGTAGCTAAAGTAGACCTGTCAATTCCTCTGAATACCACCACACTATTTAAACAGAGCTATGGCTTGAGTAAATAATATGATTCATGTTTTCACATTAGACATATTTAAATGCCAGCAGCTGATAGCATAAAAAATTTTAAATAACATATATCTATGTTGGTTGGGAAGAATTGCTGTAAGTCATATTTTTGTTTGCTTGGTGTTTAACAAATTTCCAATTAAGGTTAAAAGTGACTGAATGGTTTTGGAGTGTTTGTTCTAATTAAAAAGACCCAAAAATTATAAGCATCACAGAATCACAGAGTATTCTGGACCCACGAGGACCAAAGACCAGCTCATGGATATTCCTATAGATGTCTTTTGCTGAAATTAGTCAACTGTATCACTAATCATTGCAGCTTACATAAAGAGTTAGTGATCTGCTCAGATCAGAATTAGTTTGCAGTCCCAGCAGCCCATCCAATTTTCCATTTTATCCCATAGCAAAAGAAATATCGCTTGTAAAAAACCAACAAAATTATGCTTTTGTGATTAAAGAAATAAAAGAAAATTCAACCACAATTCTAAGATGACTTCCAATTATCTCAAAAGTAAAAAATATAAACATCCATATAGAAAGCATCATCTCACAATAACATAGTTTGTTTCCAATTTCAAAAATCACATACTATTACTTCCAGTAACAACAATTCACTTGATTTCTGCGTATTTCGTACACCTTTTATTTTCCTGCACAGCATCATAGCAGGTGACATGCAAATCCAAAAGAAAACATAGCTCAGGAAAGGCCAGCAGATTGAAAGATTCTGTAACAAAGGGCAGGAAGAGTAACATAGTGAAGTTTGAAGTCCAATAACTGCACAGAGTGATAATTCATTTTACTTTTATTTTTCTAACTACATTTCAAAAGTTCATTCTGGTTCTATCAACATTTCCACTCAGCTGAATCTAAGGCTGAATGCTTGCTGTTGCTAGGATATAGCTACTGCAAGTTGTACACCAAATGCATGTAAGCAATACTTGTTTCTTTGCTAAAAAATCAATCAACCTGATGAATTGTAAGCATTTTTGCAACACTTCCAAAAATCCCTAAAATGCCATCCTGCCATATCAGTAATGCTTATATCTGAAGCAAAGCTACAGTGGTGTTTTTTGTTTTATTCAGTACCTTGAGACAACAGAATTTTCAATTTTGAAACCTTATAGCAGAGAATGAAAGCTTAAAGGAGAAGCAAGTGGTCGTAGGACCAGAAAAAAGGTGCATGTACAAGTCAAACTGCATAAAGCATTTGAGCTCCCAATTCTCTTTTGTCTTTACATTAAAAATGAGCAGGTAACAGAATTAACAGTGTTTATGATGTCTCACAAAACTTTATCTCCTAGTTCTTCCATGCCAGAAATAAATGCCAGAAATTAGGTATTACAAATCTAGCACAGAGGTAATGTGTTGTCAGTTACTTTGGTTTATTCTCACAGGCAATGAACCTTAACAAGCATATTTTTAATACACAATAATTCTTTTACTTTTCAGATAGGCCTGTCTGTCTACCACCTGGGATTATATAAAAATAAACTCCTAGAAATGTACAGTGGCCATGCAGCATAAGGAACCTCATTCACCCTGAAAACATTCCATACTGGGGCAATAAGAGCTCCTGTTAGCAAAAATGCAGTGATGTAGCAAACCAGTAAGTGTGCTTGCACACTGCAAAAAATATTAGTAATTATTCATATATTAAAAATCTCTTTTTAATTAGTGGCTTACAATACCACAAAGCCAGAACTGTATACTCATTTATACCTCTACTAATATGCCATATGTCTTCGCTAAATAATAATTTTGAAAGATAGTTTTTGAGTACTAGCATTATTTTGCTAGCACCACTCTTGAACTGTGATTATAGTTCTCAGAATATAACTAACTAGCAGTAGAATAGCTATATTCTTGCCAACTGAATTTAATTGGCTAGATAAAACAATTCAAACATTCTTGTACTTGAACTAAGAAACTGTGGTAAAAAAAATACAAGTCTAAACACAAGCCAGACTGATACAATGTAGGGAAGACTTATTTGCTTCCATTTAGGCCTAAAATGACAAGACTTCATTCTATCACATGAAAAAAAAAAAAAATGAAGTTGCCTTGTGTGCATGCTGCTAAAAAAATACTATAATAAATCATAAGAACTCAAACAAGTGAGTAAAACACACACTATCCTGGGGAAGATATCGCAACAAGGTGGCTCATAATTCATGTTTGAATTAATAATTAATGTTTCTTAAATTTTTTGTCCATCCAGCCCACCTCTGCAATCAAGTGGAGCACACTATAATGTTATTGCAGCACAGTGGAAACCAACCCACTGCACTTACCTGAGAGCAGCTCCATTAGCAATCTACTCTCAAAAGGAGAAAAATTCTTCAATATTGTCTTTTGAAATGGGGAAACTCATTTTTGCTCCTCATTGGATTTAACACCCAGAGCAGTTGTTTGCAGTTGGAATAGTTCAGAGGCTTTGAGATAATGAGCATTTTTCTAATGAGTGATTCTTTATTGAGTTGTTAAAATGGTTTCAGATTGAAGTGTCTTTTCTACAAAATTACTACAGTCTCACCCACCGTGATTACTGTTAAAAGAAATATGACAAAATCATAAATTACACCTTAACAGTAGGGAGTCCAGCACTTAATATTTTAAAGTCCTTTTTCTAGCACCTTACATGCACCATCTCACTACCTTTTTCCCTTCCTATCTGATGTGGTTTGTTTTGCGGTTTTTTTCGGTTTTTCTCTCTGGGCAGAGGTAAAGCAGCACAAGGCTCACCAAGTGATGGAAGCGGCACCTCCGGCAGCAGCCCCGAGAGCCAGCGGGAGAAGCTGCCCGGGCCGGGCTGCCGGCCGAGATGAGTAATGATGTCGGTGCGGCCGGACAACCGTAACCCTGGCAACTGCAACCTGCAATTCCTGCCTAACCATTGTGGGATTTATTGTGGCAAGGGCCAAAGAGGCCAAGAGTAAAATGAAGCAGAGAACTATGGTGTCTGACACATCTAGTACCACACACTTTAATCATAGCTGGCAGAAATTAATTCAGGAGGAATTTTTGCAAGGGCCCCCCGTACGGCATGTTTTGTTGTTGCTGCTGCCGCTGTTGTTCTGGCCTAAGATAATTTTTAAAAGTTTTTTTTGATGTTTAGTACTTTTTCTATGTAATTATTTGCTGTTAGGAATTTTTTTCATGACTAACAGACATCTCAAAATTGATGTTTATGGATCAGACTACATTAAGTTTTGGAGGTTTTCCCTTTAGAGGGGAAATATTCACAGTGTGTACCTTCAAGTACACATATTAAAAGAAAAACATATATAAGACAACATTCACTACAAAGGTTGATTTTTTTTTTTCCAAGGCCAACATTGCCTAACTTATACAGATATTAGTCAGTAAAGAAACCAACCACATTCCAAGCACAATGTAAATCAGAAATGTAAATCAGAAGGGACAACAAAAATGCATGTAATTCAATAACCTTTACATGCCACTGATTAATAAAGGTATTTTTTACAACTGATTTTTCAAACAGCTTGGGTCCAGGCTGCAGCTCGGTATCCTGCAGCAAACAGCAATCAATGAACTGTGATCTAACCAGCCAAAGTAAGCAGTCAAAATCTATTTGCCTCAGATAAGCACTCGCTAGGCTGTGGTCATTGTCTGTGCTAAGGTACCATCCCTGACACTACACAACGTAGCATGAGTGGGCACATGGGTCACCAAAGAATGCTCCTCCTTGCAGCAATACTACTTGCTGAGCAAGAACTTAAATTATCATCCCAGAGGATTTCAAACAGCACTTTTAATGGTACTGCATCAAAACAGAGGTTCATGTACATTGCGCTTTGAGAGATTGCTTGCAAGGTAAAATTAATATACCCTACAGCACTCTTCATACTATTTTTGGCATTAACTACTTCCTACTGAAATATTTATGTCAAAACACCTTTGTAGATAGCTTTTAATGGGAAAATCAGCTTCTGTTTTGACTAAAATTATCCATTTTAACTAGTTCCAGGAGATTTCTTGGAAGGCTGCTAAACTGGAAAGAAAGTAGCCTGCAAAAATAATTTAACTACCTTTAAAATTACGTGTCTTTAGACACAGAAAATAATGCACTGTCTCTTTTAAATTCTTAACCTAGTGCTTTCCTTTACTTACACTTCCCATCTGTCAACAAGTGCTTGTAATTTTATTACACTGTCCTATAGTTTATGCAGAGTTGGTATTATTTTACAGAGTTCTGTTAATGGACTGGATAAATGGTAATGCTATTTAAACTAGTCTCCTGCTCCAGCAAACACAGCTGCAACTGTACTACTATTTCTAGGCAAACATCTTGACCTGAACACGCAGTGCTCTCTCAACCCGTCCAAAGAGAAATTGGAGCAGACAGCAAAGGGAAAGCATAGCCGGCCGCTGGCGGCAACCAACTGTGTCAAATCATAATTCATATACAGTGTAACCTCCTTCTTTTATATTGCATTTAGCCTACACAACAAGCATATGTGCTTCTTCACCTGGCATCTCATTTACAGCCAAGGGTCAAATGGTAATTATTATTCACAGAAGCTCAATAGTATGTTGAAACCTCGCAGTACACATATTGTTTGATTAGCTGTTAAATGCCAAAAATAAATACTGAACCCAAAGCAAAAAATATATATATAACTGATCATGTTTTGAGAACTTTGATTCTCCTTAGAAAACAATTTATTTGGATGTAAATACATCTAAGCCTATACAATGACACATGTAAAAACTAAATCACTTTATACTCTTCAAAGGGAACAAGCTACATATTATCTGGAAACTAACCATAAACATTTAACTAACATCAGTGCCTTTGTTGGCCTGGCATTTTTAATTGCAAATTTCGTGCTAAGCAGCTGTAATTTTTTACTACCATTCATATTTTCTTTTAAACATGAATACATTATAACCAGACTTTCACTTTCATGGTCTGATCAACAATAACCCTTAGGCAGATGAAATTTAATACTGTGAAGCCAGTGATCTCTTACTTTCCTCCATATCCACTATGAGCACTTTTGTGCTTTATGTCGAAGGACATTATAGATTTAAGACTAGCATCTATCAAATACACAATTCTGAAACAAATATATTCAAATATGATTTTGACTGAAGTGTGTATCCATTTTTTGCCTGCAAATTATGGCTCATTTCTATTATATATGTATCTAGGTAGCAACCATTACACTGTAGGTGGAATAATAAAATGACCATAAATCCCTTTAATCTCCTTCCTGATAGAAGTAATGTCTTTATCCCAGCTGATGGAAATTATAAGAGACTCAATTGTTAATATACAATGTAATATTTGAATATGTTATTATAGAAGAGCAAAATATTTTTGTTTGTCAGGAGAAAAGCCTTCAGCAGCTTTCTGGCCTAGTCATTTAAGAACTCATTAGAGCTACAGGGAATTTCTGGAAACAAAGTATACATCGAAGGCAGTGGAATAAAACAAAATACACAAAAATAAATGTTTACTATAACAGGAGTAATTTTCCATTTGCTATTGTATATTGCTATAAGGAGGGAGAAAATAACTATTATTTCACAACAGTAAAATAAAAATAAACTAAAAATAAAATCATCACATTTGTTCTCAAACATAATTCCATATACTAAAGTGGAAACAAGAGGAATCCCGCTTTCCTCCACCTTTGACTTTTCTTTTTCCAAGCACACAAGTGATGAAACCCAGTATTAACCAGCAATTTCAACAGCAGAAATCTCACCTGGAGCCTGAAGAAATGTATCAAACATATCTAAATTAAAACAGGCTGAACTGGTACAACCTTGTAAAAGCCTAAGCATGCCATGTGTTATCCCTTCCATAACACATACTATAACTTAAAGGTACCTCACAATTTATTTTCTTCAAATAAAACATATTCTAAACTTTATTCCACATTTCAACTGCAACAGAATTAAGTAGCTTTTTAGAAAGGACAATGGGTAAAACCACGTATTTTAAAATATTGCCTAGAGTAAAACATTATCAAACCAAGTAATACAATCAAAACAAATAAGTCATTCCTCAATTCATTGTCATTTTTATTTAAGGTAAAGCATTTAATCATTTCTTCTTCCCAGAGCTTCAGTTACTAGCTTGGTTTTCCTCTATTGAGGGACACAGGAGAGACTTCCCTACAGACCTAGAATTTGCCAATGCCATCATTTTTCTGGCCAAGTGCGTATAGCCACAGAAGCAGAACATCCCAAAACCAAAGTGCTTATGCAGTGCTGCATCTTTGGGTCAGAATCTCCACTGGCATTTTTAGCTCTTTTATCACAGAAACAACAAAAAAAAACCCAAACAAGAGAAAAGGAAAATCAAAGTATTCTTTCTGAAAAACTTCCTTACAGAAGTGGGAATAAATGACAATATTCTCATACAAGTATCAGTACATGACCTAGATGTAAATTACAATCAAAAAGAAATCTTGCAAAGCAGTCAAAGAAAGTACTCAGTTTAAATAAAATACCAATGTTCCAAGACATATTTTAACCAGATGTAAGGCAAAAGATAAAAATTCTAATGCAAGACACAATAACAGGCCAAATCCAAATTTTCCCAAACAATATTTATTGAGCCATGCCTACTTACAGCCTGTATAACTTCGGTGTCCCCAGGAAGAGCAGCTCAGAAAGCAACTGGAGATTATTTCTGTTTAGGCGCCTTTGGAAAGAAAAAGAAAAAGTTGTGTTAAATTACAAATGTTACAGCAATGCAATGCAACCACTTTGAGTTGGAATCCCAGGGCTGTAACAAGCTGATTTTAAAGACCAGAAAGGTCCATTAGCGGAGACATGGTCCAGCAGTAAATTTACCATGGACTAATTACATTTTCTGGTTTCCCCCAACAGACCATATTACCTACTTTATGAAAGATTTTGAATCTCTGCCGTGTGAACCAATCACTAAGTCAGGACTCCATCCTGCATAAACAACATGAAAGCTAAAAATACAAAATCAGTAGTGCAAATTCAATTCCCTACCAACTCTATGTTCCTCTTAGTATAATGGAGCACATAGACATTTTGTGACCATGAAAAGGTTCAAGGGAGCATGTATCAAATGTATACACTTTCAGTAACAAGATAATATTATGTCTAATGATCCATATAACCTATTTATATAAATTTTAAAAAGCAAAGGAAGCTGTTACAGAAACCCTGAGCAAAGAGAAGTCAAAAAACCCCAAGGAGTCACAGCTTATATCTGGCATTACATGCAGGTTTTTTCATGCAGCTTTTTCTCTTTAACTGTAAAGATAGGAACTTTGAGGAAGCTAAATTAAAAAAAAAAAAAAACCCTATCAGTTATACCTAAAACAGTGTACAACACAAAAAACTGCAACTGAAATCTGGAAGGTGCCCATTTGTCTGTGAAGATTCTCACTGAGCATGCTGACCAGGGTCACAGCTGCTCAAACTGAGGTGACAAGATCAAAGCCCTCCCTGTATTATACCCATAGACAAGAGAACATCCACTAGCCAAGGCAAATACACTCTATCTTCATGTTTTTTTCTAAACATATGATGCAGATTATTCTTTCCACCGTGTGCAACAGCCCTAGAGCATACAGTCATCCCAGTCAAGAAGTCAAGTTCAAAACAGGTTTTTGGCTGTTTTTAACAAATGCATCCACCACATGTGCCACCTGGCATTCAAGCAAAGCAACCAACTAGAAAAAAAACTGTTGTGTCCCATAAAATTTATCACTGGTCACACTTTGCAATGCACGATCCTGCAATAATTCAGGGCACTGCATGGGACTATCTGATATATACATATATACGCATATATATATAAAAATAATCGTAACAGAGGTTACACTACATCAATAAACTGCCATCAACACATTCCACAAGGTGAAAAAATATACTGAGCATCAGTCTTGAAAAATTAAGTTTTAGAATTTCATAAAGGCTCAGATTATCCTGTTTGTTAGTCTTAGGGCTGAACCCAAATAATTAAGACAGTTTAGCCTCTCTGGGCTAATTTCTCATAAACATTGTTCCATATAATGGTCTTTCCAGTTTAAAGGTTTTTCCAGAAATTCCCATGTAGATACATA
>VYZP01041063.1:1598-14858 GCA_013400635.1 Hypocryptadius cinnamomeus
ATGTAAGCCATATCTCTGTTTTCTCAACACAAGTAATAAATCGTGAGAGTACAGCTGTCTTCCACATAAGTCATAACACTTAAAGTTATATAGATTAGAGACACTAAGAATGCCCCTGAAGTTGCCCATGGCCCCTTCTTAGAGAGGGGAACATATCTGCTTTTTTTTCATAAGGTAGGTTCTAACATATGGCAATACTTGTCCGACTTGTTCAGTCTTAGTAAAAAATCAAAATCAAAACAAAACTGGAGAAGAGCAGGGAACTGGTTATCAGCTCACAATCAAGAATGGGTACTATACAGTGTCCTTTTCTCCCTCCACATCTTCAAATCAACAAAAGTTGTTTGGAAAATGCTATTGGCAGAGACAAGCACTGAGCACAAGAGAAGCCGAAGAAAAGACTCCAATACCGTTCCCCTTCCAGTGTTCAGATGGCTAAGAAAAAGATTTTTTAAAGCAAAATGTTTTTCCCTTTAGGCTAATTTACACGAGCAAAAATCCCAGACCTTTGAAACCACACAGCAAAGAATTAAAGCAAGTGAGTTGTTGCCAGACCAAAGAAAAGAAGCATGGTTCCTGCTGTTGCAAGTGGGAGAACGCTGGAAACTGTCTCATTATGTTATCAATATTGATCCTGGAGCCAGTTAGGATTCTCCCTCTGCTAGTTCTTCTGAGAGGCTTTTCCAGAGCTCTTTTCTGCTGGTTAGCAGTTTTCTCCCATTTATGAGCCTAAATTATTATCTTTATTTTGCCATTGCTTTGCTCCTACCCGTTTTACTTCTCTGTTTCACAGCTTCTTCCAAATAAAATCACCATCCTGGATCTTTGTCAACTGGCAATTGGAGACAGATTTCCTTTCAGGCCTGGTCTAGGGCCCATTTAAGTCAACAGGAGCCTCTGTTGAGTTCAGTATGCTTTCCAAGTGGGCCTTTATAGGCCATCCCTGTAGTCAGCTGCATATTAGAGTTCTAGGTTGATATACCACTGTGCCTGACAAAATTATACTGCAGCTTAAACACTGCAGAATCCTTCATTTACCAGCTTTTTTTGGCCAGCTGAGGAAGGAAAGACAGGGGGGCAGAATATCCAACATTTCAATAAGAAGACAAAAAGGAAAGGCAGAAAATGCAGTGGAAAAGTCCTTATGAAGTCAATATGGTGACATTACCTCTGGAATTATTTTACTGCAATTTGTCTTTATTTCATTCCTCTGATCACTTGGGCGCTGCACAAAACCAACATTCCTGGGAAGAAAAACACAAAAATGCTCTTTTCATATCACCCAACACATACTTTTTTATCACCTGTAAGAGGGAAACCCTCTAATTCTCCCAAGGTTACATTACCATCAATTATAATTAACTATTTCAAAAATGTAAAGCTACTTGGTTGCTATCAAATACATAAGAGGTCCCTCATTTTAGCTTTTTAGAGTTTTCTCAAGTGTCACCAAACAAAGATCTATTTTACAGTTGTAAAGCAATCATTTGACTTGTAGTGCTAAAACCACTTCTCCTTAAGAGGTCAAAACAACACACTTTTAGAAGCAACAAAGCTGTTGGTAATGGATTGTTTGACCAACATGACAGACTGTAGAAACTTAAGGGATGATTCATGGAGACAAAGTAGTCACATGAAGCAGCAGATGTTAACTGCAAAACTAACTTGAGACAAAAGTAACTTGAGACACAAACAAGCTACAGGGAAAACACTGGCTCAGTTCAGGATTTAATGTGACCTAAACCCAGCACAACAGAAGGGAAAGTAGAAAGAGTATGAGCTGGAACATCACAGTGGTAAGCCCCAGAAGCTCCAAGCATCTAAAATCCACACTAACCCAAAAATTCCTCAGCAGTCTTCCCAGAAGAGTTAGGTTTGTTTGTTACCTTCCCCTGTAACTCCATACTCAGTTAAGGAGTTGATTTAACTATTTAAATGTTTGCAATCATTAACCTTTCAATAAAAACACAGCTTCAGCTTATTAAGCTCATTAGCCTGTAACAAATGAAGCTTTTGAACATGCCAAGGAGGAAAATATAACTGGATTCAGAAAGCAATTAGATGCATTTGGAGAGGATGATAGGTCTCTTGAGGACTGTTCAGCACAGAGATGTAGATACAGTCTCTGATTTGGGAGGTCCCTAGGCTGCAGGGTGGTTGGTTATATCAAGGGAACACCACACTAGTTTTTCTGGCTCTTTCTCTGTTACTCTGTGGCCTCTGGGTCAGGTAGTTCTTTGATCTGCAGTTTTCTTATGTACTATTAATCCATGGCCAACAGTCACACAAAGTGTCAAACTAGCCAAAAGAAAGTAGGAGAAAGCTTTGGTTTTCACCTTACAAACTAAACAGTGCAGTGATACAAACACTAGAGCTGGAGCTCTCCACAAGTCTTGCTGTTGACCAAAGAATGAATGCTACTCAGCATGGAACATAAATGCTTACTCAGCAGCAGCTCTTACCACAGTAATTAGCAACCACACAAAACTGTCATAAAGCATCTCAAGCCTTTGACTTTTTCCTTGTAATTTTTCTTTTTTTTTTTTTTTTTCACTGAGGCAGGAACACCCTTGAAGCAGATAGATTTGCACAACTACACATCATAGAGGATCAGTTCTCAGTGCCTTGCAAACCTAGGCTCTGTCAGGAAGGAATACGTGGCTGTATCACCGTGCATTTTACAATTTCAGACCATGTGTTTTTTTCTTGGAGGATCACTCTTCTAATCGAAGCTCCTTACGACATTTTTGGGACAGGCCTCCTCTCTTCCCCCCAGGATTTCCCTCAGGAACAAAGCTTCACATGCACAGATTTCAACTCTGCCACATGTTTTTCAGGGGCCTGCTTCAAATATCAGCAGTATATACTTACAGGTGAAGTTTTCAGTTGTCAGATGGCACAGTTGCCTGACAGACTGAAAACAACACCAAAATAATAGGGAGCTATTCAAGCTACTTCTATGATTAGTGAGAGGTAAACAGTATAAATCCACTTCCAGCATAGTTTTTATTCCAGTTTTCATGCTTGCCATGATCTCTACAAATTTCATATCTTCAGTCTTGTGTGCTCTTAATGCCCCAGAGTAATGTTATTGCTCAAGTAAACGCTAAATCTCAAGGAACCACTCAAAATCACCAAGCTGACTGTGCATCTGTTGTATCCCAAAGAAAGTTAAGGAAGGGGAAAAAAAAGAAATGAAGCATTTTGTTCTGAATCATTCAACCTGAGCTCTGTTTACTGAACAGCAGCCTTGTGCCTGAGAAAAATGTTGCTCTCGTTAGTGGCTGGGATTATCTGTACTGTCCACGATGCCATGTGGATTTAAAACTCAGAAGGAGCATTAGTGTAAGAGACCTCTCTGCTATCAGGCCAAGTACAGTTGGGAGCATGTTCATTCTGGCAGGTTTTTATTGGCAGACCCAAGCCACTTACATGAAGGCAAAAACTGTGTCCTTCAATCTCCTCTGTGTGGCAGGTATCAATGCTGCATGTGCCAGATGTGGCCAGAACAAAAAGTGGGCACATGTCTGTATTCTGTTTCAAGATCATCATCTTGTGGGAAGTTGTTTGGAAAGCTCAATTTAACTTTCTGAGGTTTCAGATTTTATGTACCACTGCATGAATTTCTGTCCCCACCCAACTCACATCACGCAGATGGTCTCAAACACAGCATGATTGCTTTTACAAAAGAGTACTCACATCTGACTGTGACAAGCTACTGTACAAGAAAGGCTTAAAAATGATGCCTTAAAATTCAGGTGTTCTGGGGGGTTTTCCCCCTCATTTCCTGAGATTTCATCTGAGGAGACAATGGTATTGTTGATTTTAAAAGGGCAGGTTTCACAAGCAAAATAACATGCTCCATATGCCTGGTCAGTTTGTTGAAGAGCCCAAAATGTGCATCTGTTGAATATAATGAACAAGGAATGATAGATGATGTCTCACACTCCCCAGCTTGTAATTAAACAGGAGGGAGAGGCTGCGGGGTAGAGTGGGGAAAGCATCCTTCAGCCACAAAGCCTTGATGCAGAGATGCCAGTTGCTCAAAAGAGGTTTTAACATCTTTGACAAGAGGACAGAAAGGGAATGGAGAAGTAAGCAAAACAAAGCACTGGAAGGGCATTTTAACATTGTGTTAGTCAAATGAGTGGATAAATGATGACTGTATATTGGATGGCAGTGGGAGGGTTATAAACATTAGAGAGACAATTGCCGCTAAATGAGGTGTATCCCAGGCAGCTGTCCTGATGCATTAGGAGACTGTTTTCAAAAGAAAAGATTATCCCATCAGCATTAAAACAAAACAAAACAAAAAGATCTCTTCCACACAGCTCACATGCCATGAATAACTCAGCAGCATGTGAGTCAAACTCTTCCAGAGGCAAGCTGTGTTCTGTCTGCCTCTTTTGGGCATTATTTTAGCATGGAAGTGCTCTCTGTGTAAACCTTAATTATCAAAGCAACCGTATAAGCAAGCTAGCCTGCCTTGTTTATTGGGACTTTGGTCTTTTATGCCTCTGTGATCTGTATGTGACAAATCTGAGAGCCTCCATGCTGTCCCAGCCACCACTGGAGGGACTTGGTTGATGATTCTCTAACTCTAACTGCATTGCTCTGATCCCCAAAATGATTGGTTTCTTTCAAGGTCCCTTCCCTTCTTTTATTTTTAATAATTTTTTTCTTTTTTTCCATGCCGTAGATATATCTTAGCTCTCTGTATTTCTTTAGTAGAAATTTCTAGCATGCTGATTGATGTAAGTGCAGTGCTGTCTGAGGAAGAAATACATTAAAACTAGCAGCGCTTGTTTTGTTACTATTAGCAATATATTCAGTTATTTCAGAACACTTTTCTCCAGTATGCTTCCAATTACATCTCACAGGCAAGGAAACTGAGGCAGAGATAAACACAACATCTGTCCTGTGAAACAGTGTCACAGATGAAATACTATTGAAGATTTCTTAATTGTAGTGCAGTGACCTGTCCAGAAACCCTGTTTCTCTTTGGCATGTGGGGAAATTATGGCCTAAAACTACTGTGGTTGCTACTTCAGTGAAATATTCTTACTTCTGAAACCAAGCTCATAACCAATACTCCTTCATGTCCTTATTATGCTAGAAGCCTCAATAATGCTGACTGCAGGGAATTGAAAGACTGGGTCTTCCCCATTGCATTAACTGATGGATACTGGCAGAAGGTTTTCAGGCCACATTTCTTTTCCAGTAGTCAGTAGATCAATAGTGATCCATGGTTCTCCCTCAGGTGTTCCACAGAATGATTGCAAATCCCTTTTAACCACCAAAAAATGTGTCCAGGCATAGCAACACAAAACCAAAATAAAGGAAGAGGCAAAATCTACAACTAAGTTTTACTGGACTGAAAGTGAAATCTATTCTGGCACAAGATGGTACATGGTGTTTTATCTAAAACACTTCATTTGCTTCAGAGTGAGTTGTCTCAAAGATTTGTATGAGTGCTGAGAGGTAGGACAGAGATTCTGCCACTATACAGCCCATCACCTTGGAAGGGAATGAGAACTACCTGCTGTTTACTGCTCTGACAAGAGAGAGCTGTGTCAGAGGGAATGTTGCTATAACCCTCTGAAATGCCAAGATTATCTGGAGCAAAAGAGCATCTCAGTAGGATGGACTGCATAAGCATAAACAGTTTGCATAAACACAGCACTGCTTTCTATGAGCATTATTGCCACTGTGCTACAACAGCATCCAGATCTGCTCCAGGGTATCCTGGTCTGCTGTGCACATTGCAGCCATCTCAGGGAGTAAGAAGCAGCTCTGCCCCCAGGGCACTGGAGCCAGGTGGGCAAAGGGAAGCACAACAGCTGAAGCACAAAGAAAAGCTGGTCTGTGTTATGGGGAGATACTCACCATTTAGGATAGAGCTAATTCAGAATGAAAGTCTTGTAAACCGACTTGTAAAATGTTCCATTTTCTGTAAGAAAAGATGTCCAACTATAGAAAGAGCTGGCCCAGCTGCATCTGGAAAGTAAAAAAAATGCAGCCTTCTCCAAAGAGCAGCTGCAGCAGGAAAGATGAGCTTCCTGAGGGAGCTGGTCTCCACCAGACTGTTTTGCTTCCCCCTTCAGCAGTGCAGCCCTGCAGGAAACCTCCCCCAGGGCACGGCAGGCACTCAGCAGCCTCGTGCCCACCTCCACCTCTGCACTCTCTGGGTGTCCAGTCTGTTCTGTACTGCCACGAGGATCGGGCTCAGCAGAACAGCCTGGAAAGGCTGTGTGTCCCTTCTGAAATAGTGCTAGAGGGTTGACCTCCACTCTGGACTTTCAGAAGTCCCTTTTGGAGACAGCTGATGTAGAGAAAGGAGCAGAAATGAAATTCTGGCATAGGCTTGGAAAGAGTGATAGTGGCAGTGAAGGAGAAAGTCTTTAAACTTGATAAAAGGAAGGGTTTTCCTTGTGACTGAAAATAACTGGCCTTCTAGCTACACTATCCCCTACCAGGAGAACTTCATAGGGATGTTGCTAAAAGCACCTAATGAAAATCTTTCACCTATCTGGGTGGCAGAGCAGCTGTACTGCTTAAGAACAGGAAGGATCTTGGCTCCAGTGTATTCTGCCTTTCCACATAGCTGGGAGAAGGGAATGAGAATTGCTTTCTCCATTGCATATCCTTTGAAAATTGTAGTTTTCCTGTGGGATTACCTCTGTCAAGAAGTTCACCTGAAATAATTTTCTTTCTCTGTGCCCCTCTGCCCCACTTTCTCTCTCTTTTTTCAGCAGCTGAATATGAAACTCCTTCAACATTGGAACAAAACTTTTTTTTCTTTTATTTTGAGAAATAAAATATTATAATTCATTTGATGAAAGCTTCTGTTTTACAAGGAAATTAATTCCTCCTTCAACCCCACTTCATTTAATTGCAGACACTAGAAAAATACTCATTCTCTCCATACCTGACAGGTGCCACCAGAAGGTGAGAAGGAACCACTATTTCTTTCAATACAATCTTTTTAAAAATATGCTAGGTACATGGAAACACTTATTCACCCATCAATTTAAAAGTTAATTTCTTCCTGCTGTCCTTCACCCCACTTTCAGAGTTCCCAAGCCAGCTGTGGCTGTGTACCATAACTGACTTTGGTATAAATAAGAGCTGAGGAAGTAGAAGAAATTAAGAACTCCTCCAGCCCTAAGGCTAAGTATCACACTATTTGTTTTCTTTGTATACTAGGCTTAATACTTTTTCTCAGCTGGGTACAGAAGCTAATATAGTTCATAATCAGAGGGAAAGTATCACCTTACAGAAATCTCATTTCTTATCACACTTGAAATTTCAGTGGATAATGTAAATACTTTTTTTCATAGTATGTAGGCAGAATAGGGAAGAAACAACTCATGAGAATGAATACTTTCAGGAGTAGGGTCTCGTTTGTATTAAGGAGTCTAAACAATGCAAGTGAAAGGAGATTCAAACTTCTCCCCCCCCCCCAAGTATGCTACATCATTGCTGAAATCTAAGTAATTTCCATGGAGGAACTCAGCTGATGCACAAAACCCTAAATGTGCCCTGTCTCTGGTGTGCATTTATTGACGGACACTCACAGTCCACCTATGTACACATTGCCAATTGCAGCAATGATGTGAAGCTGTCTCCTTATCTACAATATGTGCTTGACCCCCTCCACAGGGTCCATACTTTCTGTGTGATTGGTGGATCTGCAGGACACATCTGTCTGCATGGTCTGGCCTGCAGGAATTCAGCCTGTGAGTAATAACCTACTCACAGAGAGCCTGTCTCTCCAAAATGGGTCAGGAGTCCCACAGAGTGCAAGTCCCAGAGCACTTCCCTTTAACCAGATGATTTTCACAATTCATCCACTCATAATTTGTCTGTGGTTAAAAAAAAAAAAGAGAAAAATATTCAGATAAAGACACTCACATTAAGAGAGAAGCTAGTTAATCAATATAGCTCCTATCCTTTCAGTAGTCTTTTAAAAAGCTGTAAATATCATAACAGAATAAGGAAATTTGCAAAAAAAGAATTGAGTTTGAACCAAATATTCATCAGTTTGAGTAGAAATTGACAAACTTAAACCACACAGTCTCTGTCCTCCAAGCCAAGCCTCAAGACTCACCTTCAGTCTCTGCTGTATTGGAGGGCAGGCAGAGCTCAGCCAGCCACATCACCTGGCTTGTGAACAAATTTGTGCACTGGTTATCTGCTTATGTAAATTAAATGAAAGTCTGAGATGAAAAATGGGGTGTAAGAGAAAGAAAAAAAGCAAAGATGAGAAGTTCTTTTACTTCTTCAGTCAAAATGCTCCCCACTAATTTTTTGGTCTTTGGCACTTTCCATGTTAGATAGTAAAAACCTACAGCAAAGAGCCTCCATGGGAGCAATTTTTGCCTCAGGGCCTCACTCCAGAGTCAGGACTGTCAGGAATGTCCTCTTGTCTCCTGGGGGGATTGTAGAGTGTCCTGTGTGACACCAGTGAGTTGGGCATGAGTTGTGGCAGCCACAGGATCAGCCCCCTCTCTAAGGAGACAGAGAAAGACCCTTGCCATACCACAACAAACCACGTACACATCTTCTCTGAAGACAGTTAAAGCAGATGGAAGTATCTGCAGAGACTATCCACAACTCTTATGTTAGCTATTTCAGTTGCCAAGAAATTCTGAGCATTGCTGCAAGGACAAAAGACAGATGCAAAGAGAGAGGCTAAGGGTCATGCTCAGACCTACCACTGCAATGCTGGAAATGAATCCAGCATAGGGAAATTCATGCAGCCTGTGGATAATTCATATTCCCCTTATTCAAAATCCTATCATACAGTGCATAACACTGAACATGGCTCCCTGTACATCCTGCTGATGAGGAAAGGCAGGATTGCAAGCTTACATACCTCTACTAGATCCATTGGACTACAACTTCTTTTTCCTTTACAGTGTGTGGAGTTGAAATAAAATGGAGTTTATTTTATTGTTTAAAGTGCCACAATACAGTCCAGAACATGTCTGATTGTTTATCTGAGGCAACACAGGAGATGAAGTACAACACAGACTTGTACTGATCCCCTTTAAGTAACCAACAATACCTAAACATCTTTTGAACAAGGTTCGAAGGACAAGAATATTTTTTATCCATTAAATAATATCCATTATCTTTGATATTTTCTAAAGGATGTAAAGATAGTTCTTGTTGCTTTCAAGGTATATTTTTGCTCTATATTTTGTATAGATGAGGGAATATTGAATAGAACTGCCACATTTGCAATGCGAGATGTTATTTGCAAGCCTTTATTGTCCCCTGAAATCTCAGGAGCCTGAAGATATCTGATTTTGCCATATTCTTAGATATCCATTCATACACACTGTCTCTAGATACCAACATTTCAGGAGCAACTGAAAAATTCTAATCTTCCTTTCTACTCCTTTGTCTTCTCATGAGCAGCAACAGAAAACAAGTCAAAAAATCACAATGTGACTTTCTAAAACCTTCTGACTACTGAGCTAATATCACAAACTGTCTGGCAAGGGTTTGACTTGGGATTTATCCTTGTCTCAGCTTGGCAGTGTACATGCTGGTCTACTTGTTATAGCAGAGAGATGCATGATCCTCAGAGCAATTTTCCTGTACTTCTCCCTGAATTGGTCAATGCTTCACAGAAGTTGGGAGAGAGAAGTCCCTGAGTCTGTGTCTTGTGGAGCTGGATGTTTCTAGCAGTGCACTGCTCATGGGAGGAAAGGGAAGGATGGATGTCATCCAGCTTTCGGTGCAATCAGAGCCACACAGAAGCTGCTGCACTTCCTTAAAGGAGATCTTTATGGGTAGTGATAAGAAAACCAAAAAGTCCTGCAGAGTGGCTTACTCTGGAGGTTATGCCATGAGAAGCCATGGGCTACAAGTCTGATTAACAGTAATGACTCAGGGCCAGGATCTTTCCTTTGCACTGAAGACCCATTTGTCCCTGGCATAAGTGACTGGAGCTGAAGGGCCCCCACTGGGCTCACTAGGAAAGGTGCATTGCCTGAAAATGGATCTAAATTGATGATGCAAGGAAAGAAGGAAAGAAGGAAAGAAGGAAAGAGGAATCACATACTCAGGTATGGCCAAAATGGAAAATTATGAACTGGGGATCGTGAAGGGTTAAACAGTGAATTTGATGACCAAAGAATGCATCATATTAACTACAGAAACAAATATTTTTTGTCTTGGAATTTCTTTCTCTCATACAGATGATTTTTTGTTTTCTTTGATCACTTTCTAATCCCTAATTCAGGAAACCATATCAAAACCAGTCCTGTTCCTATCTAACTGCCTAGCAGTCAGCTTTTCCCCTTAGAGCTGGGCCTTTGTGAAAGGCTGGCTCCTCGATCAGTTGCAAAACAAACACAGCTTGGTTTTTGGAAGTGATTTTTTTATTCCATCACAAGCAATTTCCCTCTCCAGCCATGTGGGAACTTGATGCAATCTTAAAGAGCCAGGGAAGAATGCTGTGCAGGAAAACCAGCTTGTGAGCTCTCCTAGGAAAACGTGTCCCTGCTTCTTGCCCACAGCCCCACACTCATCTCTGAACCAAGGCACGAGGCTGCACAGCTGCCACCAGGCACAAAGTCAGGGCTTCATGTGCCATCGTTTCTGCCACTCTGGGCTGCTCTGTGTCTCAGAACAGCTCCCAGAGCAGCTTCATCAAGCTACTAATGCCAACCAAGTAAATAATGCAAATATACATTAGTCTGATAGAGCGTAACAGCCACCAAGTCTGTTGTGCTAAGCAGTCCTTAGCTGTATATTTACTGGATCAATGAAGTGCGTTGAGCTTTGACACATGAATCAGTATTTACATAAGTTTTTAAATAGCTATTAGAAGTAAAAGAGCATTGCTGTCCATATATAGTAATTATATGGAATGAAACCTTCTTCTCACTTGTGTAGCTTGGTTTTTTTTTTCCTGGAGTCCCCAGAGCCCTGATCAGCAAGGGACTTTAAACACAACTGAGTGAGATGAAGTCAGTATCTGAGCTTCACTCATTTTAAGCAGGACTTCAGCAGAGTATGGAAGGTACTCAAAGGATCAAACATATTCCCTTGGTATCCTTTCAGAGCAGCTGACACTACTCAGGGCACTTGAATTATGTCTTGTTTTTTGTACAAGAAGAAAAAGAAAACAGTGTGATGGTGGTCTGCTCACTCTGGGGCATTGGAGTTGGAGGAGGCAGGTGATTTTGTCACTCAGGGCAATGATACAGAGTAGGAGGTTCCTGTGATTGTGGACATTCTGTGAGAAAACTCTGAGGAAACTACATGGTGGATGCTGGACTGAAATTCATTACTATTGTGGCCACAAGCGGTCTGGTCTTGCAGGTGAATCAGCTCATAAGATTTCTTCTTTCAGTCTTTTCTGTTGGTAAGTAGGATGGTGGTTATGTACAGCATCTTGTCTCTGCTTTTTCCAAAGACATCAGATATACGATCTGGAGTACCTGATATCTGTAGCATTTTGGGTTTAGGCCAGATAAAGAAAAATCTGTCCCTAAATTTCAGGGGATATTGCCATTTATGAGATGATGTCCAATTTCTTCATTGGCTAGGATCTGGGAAAAGGTGAAATGAGAAGAAACGTGCAATCCAGGCCTGTTTGAGCTTGACTGTCAATGAAACACTCAACATTTCACAATTAGCTCTTGGTCTCCAGAGTCCTGACTCTCATTTTCCATGTCAAAGCATCAACTGTTTGATGCTTCTTGTTCCAGACCCCAGTGATGTTGATCATGGCCTTTGTACACTACTCTGCTACAGCCATTTGAATAATTAGTGTCTTATGCAAAGATTAGTACAATCTGCATAAATAAATAAGAAATTGTAATAAACAGCATGTATGGCAGCAAAATATTGGTTTAAGAATTCCAGTAATGATCATGATTTATTAATGCCCTTGTCAGCATCTGTTGCTGAAGGCATTATGTATGCCTGAGTAGGATTTGCCTTTATTTGTTGAATGTAAGTCAGATAGAAAACAATCATGTAATGAAAAGTATGATGGTTTCTGAATCCCATCTTTTTAATGACTAAGGGAGAACTGCCTCATGCCCTCTCTGAATCTACCCTTTCTGTATAACTTTATTATTAGCAATGAAAAACCTCTCTAAATTAATTTCTCAATCTGTGTACTGTATTCTTTCAGCTTCCATGGTTGGGCAAATCCAGCCCAACAAAGCTGATTTGGATATTTCAATGCCTGATTGTGAATTGAAGAGTAACATGCTATTTTTACATAAATCTCTCCAAAGGAGGAATAAGCAGAGGTGGGAGAGCTCAGAAATGGATAAACATCAATTTTCCTATTCAGCTAGCCCTATCATCATTTCTGGGGAAACTATTGATGTTAGAAGTGGACTAAAATGAGGAATGGATGCATATTTATGCTATATATATCATGGTGCTCATTTAAGCAGTCTATTTTACAATCATGACTGATATTTGCATTTTGATTAGCATTCCCTTCTATTTTCAGATGTCCTGTCATCTACCTGGATTTTCTCTCCAGGCATTTAGTAGGGATCAACAAAGAAAAAAAAAAACCAACAAAAAACCAAATCCAAAAGAATCACTGTTATTTTCACACATGGTGGGCAGGAAAAGCTAAATTCTGCAGAATTTAAAATTCATTTTTTTGTTTTAATTTTAATTGCAAAAGATCCTTAAGTGCTTTAAGGTAGGGCTGACTGAAAAGAAAATTTTTACAGCCACTGCATTAATGACACTTATAACTTTTGCAGTATCTTCATTCCCCATGAGATGCAGGTCTTTTCGGTGTGAAAAAGTGCAGTGGCTGAAGTTTTAGAATCTCTGGATTCCCAATCCCCCAAAAAACTGATATGTAATGGTTTAAACATTGAACCTTAAGGTGTAAGAAAGAATTGTCTTGTCCTCTCCTGGGTTTAAGTACTCAAATATCTTGATTGGGATGGAGTCCACCTCACCCATCCTGCTCCTCTACATTTCCTATCAGCTGTAGAGTATGCTTTCCTATGTGCATGCTGGGTCTTGCCTATCCCATTTGAGTTAAACTAGATCTAGTTTCCTGCAAATTAGAAAAAGGAAAACCTTAGCTTTTTCCTCCTGACCCAAGCACAGGTATTGAATCCATGGCACAGCAGTGAATAGTATAATGAGTCTCAGAGAAGGTGGGAGCAAATATTCCTCAGATGCTTCTGCATTGCCTTGAGGCAGAGCTCCCATAGGCTGATGGAAGTAGGATGAGCAGGAAACAGCAGATGGAAA